>CM042834.1:136025377-136244381 GCA_023653725.1 Bungarus multicinctus
AATGTGGTCAGATAACATCAGTTCATGAGAACTCCTTGGATTACTGAGAAGCTCCAGGATTACTGAGAAACTCCAGGAAGTGAAACAGCAAAAGAGACACCTTTGTCTTTTCCTGATGTTGCTTTAGGTGTCTCTTCTGCTGTTTCACTTCCTGGAGCACATGTAAGCTCAAGCTACACTCTTTCTGGATCGTACAAGAGTGTAGCTTGAGCTTCTATGTGCTAATATCAGTGCTAAAATACATATTACTGATCCATAGTTTGCTATTCAGTGGCCTGTTTAAAGTTATCCTTATCATATTACATAAACAAAATCACTCAAATCCATTTGGAATTGGGTGCTAAATAGGCAGATCCTATTGAGGTAACTAAGAGTGTTCTTTGCAAGGTTAATCCGGAGAGTTTGATTTTTTTTGGTTCTGAGGAAGTATTGGCACAGTATTGCTTCAGAGTATTGGCTCTGCCGGTTATGGTTTGGATGCCTGTCTTTCCGCTTGATGAACGTCTCCAAGGAGCTCTCAAGTGGCTGGGCTTGGGTAATGGTTAATAAACCCTTGAGAGAGGCAATAGTACTCCCTGTTGTTAGAAAGGTAGTAGTGTACCTTCTTCTTAAGAAGCTATCACTTAATCCAGCTATATTGGATAACTGTTGTCCAGTCGCTAACATTCTCTTTTTAGGGAAGAATATTGGTAAGGTTGAAGAACAATGGAGGAAGTAGATTACCTAAATGCTTTTCAGTCTTATTTCAGGCCTGTAAATGAGCCTGGGATAGTGGAAGTGCGACTCTCATGGTCTTGCTGTACCTTTATATGGCTTTTGCAAACTCTGTTTATTGTAGCCTGACTTCAAGAGTTAGGCCTAGGGGACATTATTTTATTGTGGTTTTCCTCCTTCCTGAAGGGGAGTTTTCAGTCAGTAGTAATACTTGATACTTCACCCTTCTTATTTAATATCTATATGAAGCTGCTGCAGTGGATATTCATTGGCATGGGGTCTCATATCATCAATATGCTGATGATGCTTATCTTGACATTGGGCTGAACAAGAAGTCTTGTCCTAGTCCTTGAAGGTTAATTAGGATCTGGTGAAGAAAACTCAATCCTGACCAAACAAAGTAGCAATGGACATGGAGAATTTCCAGTACCAGAGACATTCCATCGTTCTTGTACTTCCTTTTTTTAGAATTGGTTCATAATCTGACAGTCCCTCTGGACTTCCAGCTTCTGACAAAGAGCCAATGGTAAATGTGACAGGTTACATCTGATATATTAAATGATCTCAAGACTAGCAGACATTATTCTGGATCACTTGTACCTTAGCCACTTATTACTGAATCACTGCATATATGTGGGGCTTCCCTTGAAGCTCAGACTGATTCAGAATACATTGGCTTGAGTAGTGGAGGAAATCTTACGTTTCTCCCAAGTAACATTTCTATTTCAAGAGCTGTACTGTATGCTTGTTCTTTTCCAGGTGTTATTCAATGTTATCTTTAAAGTCCTCCATAGCTTAGAGTTGGTTATTTACAGGATTGTCTTCTTGCATGGGAGGATGAGCTGCCTCTTTTAAGGGTTGTCATTTTAGATGCTGCAGGAATGAACCGTCTCAATCCCAGATTTCATTTTTGAAGCAGCAGATTCCCAAAATTAGGTTGTCCTCCATTCTGTTAGTTTTGAGAAGGGCCATTAAAGCATGACTTTTCAAGATACCTTGAGTTGGAATCAATGGTGGGATTCAATTTTTTTAAATACCAGTTCTGTGGGCATGGCAGGGGAAGGATACTGTAAAATCTCCAGTCAGAGGTGGTATTTGCCAGTTTTCTGGACTACTCAAAATTTCCTCTACCAGTTCTTCAGAACTGGTCAGAACCTGTTGAATACCACCTCTGGTTGGAATGGATATCAGTAGTGAGCCTCTCTTGTTATGAATTTCTTTTAATAAGATGTTTTGGCTGGTCCTTGAATATTGAAGTTATTCTACCTATATGATCCTTACTCCTTTCTGTGCTGTTGGAAACACATTTCCATGAGTCCATGGAATGTAATATTTAAGCAACTGCATTCATAGGTCTCAGTTCATTATAGCCACATCATGAATATAAAATGCAAAGTGTTTTTACCTTATTAATAAAGAGACTGCAAGATGGATTTTATCAAATACACTGTTGGTTATATACCTATATAATATATAACATGTTAGGAACATTGGGTGTATCCTTTTGAGATACAAATACTATAATTTAATTTTTTTGTTAAATAGGAGTTAGGAGATAGGTTTGCTGCCTTAAGTTAACTAAATATAAAGATGAGTTAAAAATCTAAGAATAGTAGCAAAATAGACATTCAGCGGTGTATAGCACTATAGTAACATCACTTCAGTCCCACTGTGCTAGAATATTTTGTATTCAGTTACTCTCCAAAAACTGAAATGAATATTTCATTAAAATATTTTTATGTTGAAATTATTCCTAATTAGGGTATAAATAAGGATGTTGGTCTAACAAGGTATTTGATTCTGCTATCTTAAATTGGAAATATTTGTCTCCCTCTTCTTACCTCTTTTCCACTGAGTTCTTTAGGCTGGCCAGGGAAAGTCCCATGCTTTTGTAAAAGCCAGAATTAGCAGGTGGTGTAAACATTCATGCTCCTTGATTTTCTTCTATCTAGAAGGAAATGGCTGTTTGCAAATGACCAGGGGAAGGCTGCACATACAAACAGTAGGGGATCAGTTTGCCTTGTGTGAACTGTGCTGTCTAGTAGTCTGGAAAAAATCACAAATAATTTTGTACTTTCAATGTCTTATTGCTGGAAACTGCCTTAAAATTTGGAAAGGCCCATAGTAAATGTTTTCAATAAGTAAAAGATACATGCAAAGTATATGGTAGTTAGTTTTATTGAGGCACTGATCTTAAGTTAAAACTTGACAGTTCTAACTCTTTCTCTTTTTCTCCTTGATTTCAATGGGATCACTATAAACAAAAACAAATTTTATGTGATGTTCACAGATCAACCCATATTTCTTTAATTATTTCAAACCCAATCTGAATCATAAACTTCAGGATCAATTAAACAATTCCACAGTAATCACTACAAAAGAACATAATGCTATTATGTTCCTAGTAGGTTCTATTCAAAATCCAAAATTGTATAAATAACCTAAAATACACTAATCAGAATTGAAGTCAGTGAAATTTTGTAGACAAGGAACATTCTATATTTGGATCACCACAGCTAATCAAGCCCTTCCCAACAGTCCTACATAATATATAGTATAAATTATAAAGAAGAGCAATGGTCATCAGAAGAAGTGATCTACTACTGTTCATGGAGAAAAAAATATCTTTAGCAGAGGTCCTTCCCTTCACCTGCTGTTTGATATATTGTGTAATCAGAGATACCGGAGTTTATACCTGGAATCTTCTTACTCTGCATGCAAAATACTATAGATGTGCCTATGGAGCAAGCTGGAACTATCCCTGACCTGTAGGGGAGATGTAGAAAAAATTGCTGGTCTTTATACTTTTTTTTGTATCTTTCAATATTATGATACCATTTATGCCATAATATTTAGATGAACACCAGTTTATATTGAACTATTCCAATGATTATTACGGATAACTATTCCTGTTAACCCTTCAAAAATATTTCCTTATGCTATTTTTGCTACTCAACAAATTATTACAACAAACGAATCATTACAAAATTATAGTAAAGAAATGTCTGAATTTTAAGTTAAAAATGTAGAAACACAGAAGAGGCTCTGAATTGCATTTGAAAGGCTCATTTTCTCCTAATTTTCAACATAGGCAAATGACAGAATTTGCCAGTTGCTCCCAGGTTAGGAATAATAGCTGTGGAAAACCATTTATTTCTCTCCCAATGATGATCTGGAAGTGGACTATGGTCTTAACATTATATGGGAAGGAATAAGGGGCACCATAGGAAGAATTGTGGCAGATACTATAAGTGGGCCTGGTTATTCTTGAATTTGTGAGACGGGTTAGGATGCTGCAACTGGTTTCATGTTATTTTAAGACTTTTATGGCTTATATTGCAGTTTGCTTTCTCACTTTAAAATGCCATTGATGTTGGGCAAGAAGGGAGTTAAAAAGATGTGGGGCTGCAAATTGTCCATCCTGCTCCTAGAGATAGTCCAGAAATATCCATGCATTCAAATCCATTTCCTTTTCACAGCTGAAATCTTTCAAACAAGATCCAAGCCTCAGCATTGATGCAAGAGAAGCTAGTCAAACATTGCAGGATGACAGATGAGCCAATTAAAGAGATATTGGGGAGTTCCAAGTGTCCTCAGTGTACAACACAGGAGAAAAGCAACAACAATGACTACAGGGTAATAGCTGTCCCTTTGGTGAGTGAATGCCAACTGACGGCTGCTACAGGGGGAGCTGAACTCTCCTGTTACCGCTGTACAATCCCATTTGGGGTGGTGATCCTCATTGCTGGGGTGGTGGTCACTGCGGTGGCATATAGCTTCAACTCCCATGGATCTATCATCTCCGTGTTTGGTTTGATTCTCTTGTCATCTGGACTCTTTTTACTGGTGTCAAGTGCATTATGCTGGAAAATCCGCCAGTACCACAAGAAGACCAAGAGACGTGAAAGCCAGACAGTTCTAGTGACTAACCAGAGGAACATGTTTGCTTAAGAACTACATTAAAAAAAAACTTCTGAAAAAGACTGAGAGAATGCAGTGGGTCGCAGAGTGCACAAATCTATTTATTTTCATTTGGGCTACAGGATGTCTTTTATTAATGACAGTTTGGATTTAATCAATGTTAAGTAAACAGTTCTTGCAAAATCGGGAATAATTGGTATCCATTTTACCATAAACATATTTCAAGATGCATTAGGTTTAGTAGTTTCTTCCTTCCATTTAGTCTCATATCGGCATTTACCCCTCTCTCCATTTATATTATAAACATATAAGCAAGACAAGCTAAGCTGAGAAAACCTATTATAGTCAAAGATAGCAGTAAGCAATTGAAAATGTATATATGCCCATAAGAACAAGGTAATTCTTTGTTAACAGCTATCTCTTTTCATAGAATTATTTGTTTCAAGTATATATATATGGTAACAAGATATATATATATATATATATATATATATATATATATATATATATATATATATATATATGTAACAAGAGCTTATCTTGAATTACTTTCCTGAAAAGCAACTTTTGATAGCGATTGGGAAGATGAGCCTGTGAACAATTCTATTATGGCTAATAGTTGCAAATAAATCTGTGTCACTGTAGTAATAAAATAATTCTATATTTTTCTTTCTTATAAGAGGCAGGGAAGCACCTAAACTTTAACTGTTTTTCTACTCCAGATTCCCCTTAAAAAATGAGCTTCTACCTGTTGTTTACCTTTGTGTGGAACAAAGAGGCCCTGCCTCAGTACCATCTCCCAAACTGAAAATAACAATTTCATTGCATGCTTCATTGATTAGCATGTTTGCTTGATTTACAAAGGCTGCAAATAAAGCAATTCCCTTTTTCTTCTACATCCATTTGGCAAACCCATCTTGAAATGTTGTTTGCCTCCCTGTCTTTATGCATTGCCTCTGCTTACTGCCCTCCTCCTCCTCAGCTCCGTCTTCTGCACCAAAGATTTTTGTTGTACTCCAAGCTATTCTGGATGCTTGGATAATATTGGAAACAGGAAATGTCAGGAAAATTGAGAAGACGATCAGAAAACACCTAAAAGTACTAAAAGCTTGCTCGTGGCTTTCTCCTCCAATTTTGTGGCATTACGTTTTCAATAGATGAAAAGTTCATATACGTATTTCATCAACATATTTTTTTAAGGCCTACAGTAGCTGAATTCTCTCAATCATTTCTCTACTCTTGTTTTGTTCCTAAGAAATGTATGGTACTTTTTTCAAGAGAAATATTGAACTTTTAAAAATTTTGGGTGCTCAGGGGAGGGGGATTAATACTTAGACACAAGTTAATCTCTATGCTTATATTAGCCCAAAGTAAAGAACAAAATATCTGTATAGCTAAAAGTGTCTTTTTTTCTATAAATTTCATTATTATAATGCTTTCATACTTAGCACTTTGTGGTGGTTTTGATATTTTTTTAATGAACCCTTCATTTTAAAAATAATAAATAATTTATGCTGCTAGAGCTTCACAAGGTTTAGTTATTTCCATTCTGATCTGGTACAGGTAATCCTTAACTTACGACCACAATTTAGCACAAAATTTATGTTGTTCAGTGAGAAATTTGTTAAGGGAGTTTTGCCCCATTTTATGACTTTTCTTGCCACATTTGTTAAGTGAATCACTGTAGTTGTTAAGTTAGTAAAACGATTGTTAAGTGAATCAGGCTTCCCCATTGACTTTGCTTGTCCGAAGGTTGCAAAAGGTGATCACATAATCCCGGGACACAACAACGGTCATAAATGTGAGTCAGATGTCAAACATCCGAATATCAATCACATGACCATGGGGATGCTACAGTAGTCATAAGTGTGGAAATGGTCGTAAGTCACTTTTTCCAGTGCCGCTGTTCACTTCAAATGGTCAGTAAATGAACTGTTGTAAGTCGAGGACTACCTGTACTGATCCACCCCAGAAGACCAGTATGGATACAAGTGACACAAATACAGAGACAGCTTTGATGTGTTTTGTTCATCCGTGCCCCACTGAAATTCTAAGGAACATGTGAAACTAGAGAGGAAGAACATTGAACAATGCAGATGGAACTTTTATCCAGCCGCGGAAAGCTTGTGCAATTATTGATTATTAAGTGCAGTTGAACTTCTAAAAGTTTGCTAATGTTGAAATTTCTCTTCTGCATCTTTATTTAAGAAATGTATGGGGCAGTGTATGCAAAAATTATGTTAAAAATGTAAAATACAATAAAAGATCCTATGAACCAAGCCTAAAGCAGTAAAATTTCAAACAGCTGAAATCAAACACAAAATGGTAACATGTACATACAAATTAAATGCATTAAATGAAAATAAAATGTTTAGCATATCACTGAATTGAATTCAGAGTGGCTGCCAGTCATGATTCACTGGTAAACCAAGTGATGCTGTGGCTGTGCTTTCACAGCACCTAAAGGCTGTAGGGATCTGGATGGGGGACAACAGGCTTCTACTGAACTCCAAAGGATGGAGTCTTTGGATCCAGAGGTTTATCTTTAGTTCTGGATGGCATGGCACTTCTCCAAAACAGACCTGATGTGCAACTTGGGGACTTTCCTAGACTCATGACTCCTGCTCAGAGATTAGGTGGCCGTCATGGTTAGAAGAACCTTTGCACAATTTTGGATTATGCACCAACTGTACCCCTTGTCTGGATTATGAGGCCCTGCACTCAGTCACCCATGTTCTGGTCATCTCCCATTTGGATCCTGCATTCTACATGGAGCTACCCTTGAAGAGTATTCAGAAGCTACAATTGTTACAGAATGCAACAGTACAGACCGTTTTGAGGCTCCTAGGATAGCACATATAACATCATGTTGCACTGGCTGCTGATCTGCTTTCAGCTAATTCATGGTGTTGAATTAATTATCTTTAAAACCCTTTATGGCATAGGTCCATGATATCTGAGGAGCCATCTTTCCTCAATGGGATTGGCCCATTCTCCACACGCTAGTAAAAGTATCCTATTGCAGACCCCATCAGGCAAGGAATTCCAGCTGGGGGGTTGGGTCCAGGAGAAGAATTTTTTCTGCCTCTGGCTTTCAAACATCTTGCCACTGGAGGTGAGATCTATCCCCCCTCTCCTGGCCTTCAGGAAATGCCTTAAAATTTGGCTATGTTGGTTGGCATAGGAGAAGATGTTGGCTGGAGATGACTAGTATACTAACAGAAAAGCTCGTTGCCTAATTTCATATACCGTCAACCTAATTTCAACAGCCTCTTGCAGGAACAAAAGGGATTTCAACTGTCCCCAGCAGCCTTCTCTCTAGGAGTAAAAAAGCAAAAGGGGCAATAGAGAGACTGAAAAAGGATGCCAGAAAAATGATGGCCTTACTTCATTCACTGTTGCTTTGCCATTGAACTTCACTGAAGTAATCTGACTCCCAACCAGACTATGCTTGCAGAGATGTGTTGCTTGGTCAAAAAAAATTGTCCCCCAAAATACAAAGGATGAACCTTAGATACATATAAGTTCTTGTAAGTTGTACCCCAAAACAACACTTGAGGTGAGGGACAAAGGTGGTCTCGGAATTCTGTTTCTTCTATCTCTACATGTCAAAGAAGCTGTAATTTGGGGTATGTCCAGGACTTGAGTGAAAGCATCTCAGCCTATTTCCAGTGTTAAGACTCAGTTCTGTGGCATGTTAGCATGTTAAGTAGTAACAACAAAGTCTATCCGATCATGTTCAAAGTGTCATTCCTTCCTCAGTGTGTAAGATGCATCTGGGAATAGATTGAAAGTTTCCAAACCAAAGGATGTGACTTGGGCCATAACATCCTGCACTGTAAGAATCTAATAGAAAAAAAGGTCCAAAGTGTTTGCAAAATTAGCCATTGTAGTCCTACATTTTAAAGATAGAGCCATGTAGTTGATTAAGAATCTGCTCTCCCACAGATGGAAGCAAATCTGTGGCTCAGTTGTGAATACAACTGAAACGTCCTATTTTTTGTCCAATAGAATTTGCTTGTAAGCAAATAGAAATAGGATTGCAACTTTTAAATTACAACAAATGTTATAATGGTCTATGTCTAGAGAGATGTAAAATCAAGCCTCAGAAATCTCCTCTCAGAATATTACTGGCTTTCTCCAGATGAAGGAATGGTGCAGGTACATCATTGCATGAATAACCCCAACCCTTCTGTTAAAAATGTGCACATGGAAACAGTGCTCACAATTGAGATCCTAGCCTTCTAAAGTGCAAGCTGTGATTTAAATAGAGCAGCAGCTATACATATGGGAGGGGATGTTTAGACTCAGTATTTGTGTTGCTACACTCCACAGTTACCAGACACTATAATAAAATCACTTGCATCAGAGGAAAGCTGACCACACATTTTAGCACTTTTCATAGCTCGAACTTAATCACGGCAGGAAGCTTTCCTGCTACTGGGGGAACATATTGCGTCACTAGAACATCTGACACGGGTATCTTATGTCAATCACTTTGCTTAAGGTCATTAAAAATATTAGGGGGTGTTCTCTTACAATATAAAGCTGTGGCACAGAGTGACAATTAGCAGGACATACAGCATTGCTAAATCAGTGGACAGAGGATTTAAAAACCCACTATTATTCAGAATGAGGGCAGTGGTTAACATCTGCAATGCAGAGCAGGTCACTCCCATACTAAAGCAATAATTCTGATCAAGCTTCAACTAGGGAAACAAAGACAGCATGTTCTGGCTGTAATATGCTTTTTTTTTTCCCCTGCTGGAATTTTGTTTAGCCCAGCAATTTGACTGGGTGTAATGTAAAATTCAGGTGCACTGAAACACCAGCCAACCATCTGAATGGCACTTGAGTATAGAAGACAGAAATAATTCTCCCAAGGATGATATTATAGTGTTAGCCTTTTTTTTTTTTTGACCCAAACTTTCAGCTCAATATCATTCAAGCTTTTTCAGATTTGGATTAGGTTTCAAACTCTGAATGACATGGTGGGCCAAAGGTGTTTGAACAAGAACCCTTATGCAGACATGTATAACAGACGGTAGCTCTTTTGCAATATGTATGTCCTGTTCGTTGTCACTCTGTGCCACAGCTTTATATTGTAAGAGAATACCCCTTAATATTTTAATGACCCTAAGCAAAGTGATCTCTTATTGGCCATTTATTTAGGCAAAATGAGTATAAGAAGCATAATTCAACAAAAAATGAATTAGGGAGGGATGATTGCTGGAAATGAAATAGCTTCCTATGCACTGGTGTGCTTGCTCAGGAAGAGCAGATGGGAGGGGATTTCTTTTTTCAGATGTTCTTCAATTCTTTGTGAATGTTCCCTTCTTTGTTGGCCCCATTGAAAAAAATAATGCCTCCTAGTCCCACTCAGTTCCCTTCTGAAATTCCCCCAACTGAAGATGTTCCTCAGTGAGATTTACATTTACATCCGATAATGCCCCTGCCTAATTCACAGAACAGAAAGGAGTCCAAATAATGGCATATTCAAGTTTAACTATTATACCCCCTATCATCTCTTTTGACTTTAATTTCATGGAGACATAATGAGTAAAGGGCAAAAATAACTTGATATATCTTTTGATTGGTTGGACTAGAGCTGTCAATCTGGAAATATTCTAACTGCCCACCTCAATGTGGCTATCATAGGAGTACTCCCAAAACAAAATAGTGGAGGGAATAACACCAATAATCCTTTAAAAGTATCCCCAAATTATGCATTATTTATCCATGCTCAATTATTAATTTCTACGTCTACATCTCCATGTATGCCAAATGATATTAACTTGTTTTCATATTGATTCCACTAGGATCTCTCTGGTTCAGTGCATAATTCACCAAATGACAGAGCCATTCAGGAATCAAATATTCTAAAACAGAATCTCCTCTGCATTGGATAAAGCTGGGTTGTCAGAAAGATTTCCTCTCTTCTTCTAAAACAATCAGAGATGTGCATTCCCACTGAGTTAGATTCCCTTTCTGTCTCAAGAGCTCACTTTGGAATTGAATTAACAGCTTTCCTGGAAAACTGGCTCATGACATGATTTCCTTGTGAACTCCATCCACCTGTCATGTCAGAGTTTGGAAAGCTGCCAGCATTGGCAGGAAATAATAGGCAGCAGGATACTGGTGTGTGTCAATGGCCCTGACCCTCCCATTCCTGAACATGAATAAGTTTGATGCTTGCAAGGCGTCAGAGCCCATCAGCTTCTGGATTCACAGAAGCCTATGGGTGGGATGCACAGCTCTTGAAATAACATCCAACCAGTAGAAAGCTTTGCAGCTTGGGAAGCAGAAGGGGCTGCCTTCTCTTTGGCTGGAATTCCCATACATCCCTTTGTTCTTTGGCTTAATAAGATTCCGACTGGTTCTAATTGAAGAACGAAACACAATCCTAATGTGAGCGGTTGCTTGACAAGCAAAAATAAAAGTTCACCCAAGGGAAACATGAAAGCAATGGTTCATAATTTCCATCTTTCGAAACATTTCTTTAAAAGGAAATGCAGTCAGTTGGGATGCTGAAAAATACCCACCTGGAAATTTATTTCCCATTGATCGGTGAATGAGTTTAAAAAGAAAAAAACAAGTCATCAATTTGATTACGTTTAGTGAATGAAATTCTTTACCAGGGTGAAGCATATCCTGAGTGCTGAGTTCACATATTGTGATATCTATGCCTTCAAAATAAATATGGTATCTCACATATGTTGTGGCAATAGATCATAGATAGTATTTATTGTAATTATGGTACAATAGTCAATCCAAGATTTCTGATGACATGTATCTGCAAAAAAAGGTGTCATTCTTGTTTCTAACTAATGTACATCCCATTTTTACTTACCCATTTTTACTCCACATAAGCATTAGGCTGTTTCATATTGGAAATGCAATTATTTAAATGCATTTTAATGTTCATACTTGATAAAGTGACTTGATAGCCCAGTTTCCATAGTATATTGCAATTGGTTCTTGCAATATCGATTAAAGTATTGAGTAATGGCTGCTGAATTTGCCACCTAAATACAGTAGAATTTCAGGTATGAAGACATAGCATCTTCAAACAGACTGGAACCCATAAAGGGTAAGTGTTTGGCAGCATCCATTGATTGATTTATTTTTTACTTTGGAACTGATACCTTTGGAAACTTGCTTGTGCAAAAACTGACCTTTCCTTTTCTAGGAAGGAATCCATATATTTGCTGGCAATGGCATCCATCTCGCTATATAAACCAGATTAGCATTGAAAAATCTTTCAATGGTGCCAGTAAGTAAGTCAGGACTGAAAGATTGCTTCTTGTATATAGACTTTTTTTATCTATTGAAAGAATCAAGATTCAAATTACTGGGAAAATTTTCCTCTACTTTCCCAAGGTTATTATACTGCAAATGGAAAGTGCATTTCCTGGTTTACCTGGAAGGGCCTTATGCTTCCTGCTGGTGGGATAGATAGGGCTCTTCAGCTGAACAGGAGGGGTTGGGAAACTTCCAACCACCCTATAGATCCGAGGTTGTCCACTTGGCAACTTTAAGGCCTGTGGAAAAATGGCTGGCTGGAGAATTCTAGAAATTGAAGTCCGCAAGTCTTAAAGTTGCCAAATGTTGATATAAATTCCCCTGCTGTAGATTCTGCTGATATTCTTCACATCAGGCTGCCAAGATTGATGCTGGAGGGGCAGTGAGAGAGGGCCGGTAGCAAGAGAAACAGGTTGACTTGCCAGCATCTATCAGCCAGCCTGAGAAGCAGCTGACAGGCTGGGTTAAGACTGACATGACAAAGTGAGGGAGATCCTACTTCACCAGATAGATCCTGAAGGTATTTTTTCAGCTCTTTTAGAACTGTTACTGTCAGCATTTTATATAATTTATCATTTCTTGTACCATTCTAAAACAGAATACAGTGGTGGGCTGATGTTAGTTGTGGTGGAAGAATTTCCATTATCTCACTATAATTTTCCTTTTCCTGTGCCTTCTGCTCTTTATTTCTAAAATTCTCTGACTAATGAAGCCACGTTTATAATGAATCTGAACAAGGATCAAGATGAACCATGTACGAAAGAAGGAGCTCTCCTACTTCATCCATTCCACAAAGTTTCCTGCTCGTTCTCCATTTTTCTAGAATCTAGATATTTTTAGCCCCATCTTTAATATTTAGAAATAACTCCAGGCAGCAAACATACCTAATACTCGTTCTTTCTCCCATTTTTCCCACATTCACACCTGTGAGGTGAATTGGGCTGAGAGCGACTGGTTCAATGTCACCAAGATAGATTTTTATGCCTTAGGCAGAAACCAGAACTAAGCTTCTCAGTTTCTAGCCTACTTGCCTTAATCATTAGAGGACATTGATGGCTAAACCTTTGGGCCTAGGCCACTCTGAACAGCGGCAGCAGCACCGAAGCTGGGCCTGAAGTTGACGCCAGGCCTCAACTTTGGCTCCAGCACCACTGCTGCCACTTAAAAAGGAAGCTTTGTGTGTGGTTCCCCAAGGTGTACAAATCTTGAGGAGTGGTGAAATTGTATCACAGTCTAGTGTTTCCCAAGATCTTCCACTGACGTACCTTCAGGCAATGTTCCCTGACACGTCCTGCAGCCTACTTCTCCAGATATGTCACACAAGACCTTCGTTCTTGAAGCAGCTTCAGAGTATGTGCTTCCGTGGCCTCTGAAACCTGGAAAAATACATCCTGTTCTCAACACCTTGAAGAGCATCCGGAGGCTGCAGTTGGTCCAGAATGCGGCCGCGCGGGTGATCTTGGGAGCTTCTCGGAGCTCCCATGTTACACCGCTCCTGCGCAAGCTGCATTGGCTTCCTGTGGCCTTCCGGGTGCGGTTCAAGGTGGTAGTGATCATCTTCAAAGCACTCCATGGCTTGGGACCTGGGTACTTACGGGACCGCCTGCTGCCACCAACGGCCTCCCGCCGCCCAGTGCGCTCCCACAAGGTCGGCCTCCTTGGGGTTCCGTCAGCTGGATGATGCTGGCTGGCGGCCCCGAGGGTGCGGACCTTCTGTGCGGGGGCTCCCTCCCTTTGGAACGACTTACCCCCGGTGATAGGGACCATCACCGACATTCAGACCTTCCGGCGCACAGTAAAGACCCACTTTTTCCAACAGGCCGGCCTGGCCCAGTAACAATTGTGCAGGTTTTAAATTGGTATTGTAATTTTTATCTGTTTTATATGTTTTTGACACAATTTTTATCTTTCGGCCACAAATTTAATTATTTTAAATTGTTTTTAACTCTATAATTCCTATAGCTGTTTTATCTAGCTGTACACCGCCCCGAGTCCCGCTTTTGGGAGAGGGGTGATATAAAAATCCAAAAAATAAATAAAATAAATAAACATAATTCTCTGAGAACAGAGGGCACTTTCAAGAATAGTTATTGCCAGATGTTGGTGAATGCTGGCATCGTAGCATGTCATCTTTGTCACACATGTCATAGGTTCATCACCACTGCTCTAAACCAAACTTTTCTAGAGCCTATCACAGTATTTTGTAAGTTGCTGATTTTGAGCGGGGGGGAGGGGGGGGGGGCAGAATCTATCCCCCAGTAGCAAAACAGTAAATCTGTGTTCTGATAAGGGAAAAATACTGTGATATAAAGTTATAAAGGTATTATGAAATATTTCACTTTCTTAATTTTTGACTTACTAGAGACTTTTCTACCAATGTTGGAAAAGACTTCAGCATTGCCACCCACTAGTTAATAAAATTATCTTTTTATAACTATTGTGACAATCTGAGTTTGAGACTCCTGAACTAGATGCATGCTGCTGTTATTATTACTTATTAGACTTTTTTCTGGGCAAGTTTTTGGAAGTGTGGATTGCCATTTACTTCTGTCTAGGGCAAAGAGAAAATAACCTGTTCCAAATCACTCAGCTGGTTTCATGTCCAAGGTGGACACATGGCCTCAGCCTTGAGTCACTATGAGTGAGTAGGTGACAATATAAATGTTCCAAATAAAATAAATAAAATCTCTTCATTTCTAGCCTAAACATCAATAATGATTTATTGATTTTTTATAGACTGGGATATAGAATCTTTAAAATGTTCATAAACTGCAGGAAGTAAGTACAGAAATAAAGAACAGCTATTTTTTATTTTATTTTTATTTGTTTGATTTGTCAATCACTTACAAGATAATAGGTATAAGTATGAACATACTTATGAATACATGAAATGGATACATAAAAGAAAAATAAAAATAAACAATAGGACAGGGACGGTAGGCACGTTGGTGCACTTATGCACGTCCCCTACAGACCGCTTAGGAAAGGGGTGAAGTCAATAGTAGACAGTCTAAGGTTAAAATTTTTGGGGTTTAGGGAAGAAACCCCAGAGTCAGGTAGAGTATTCCAGACATTGACCACTCTGTTGCTGAAGTCGTATTTCTGCAATCAAGTTTGGTGCGGTTAACTTTGAGTTTGTATCTATTGTGTGCTTTTGTATTGTTATGGTTGAGGCTGAAGTATTCATTGACAGGTAGGACATTGCAATGTGTGATTTTATATACTGTACTTAGATCGGACTGAAGGCAGCGTAGTTCTAGGTTTTTTAGGTCTAGAGTTTCAAGTCTGGTGGCATAAGGCATTCTGCAATGAGTAGAGGAATGGAGAACTCTTCTTGTGAAATATTTCTGGACTTTCTCAACTGTGTTAATATCAGATACATAATGTGGGTTCCAGACTGATGAGCTGTATTCAAGTATTGGTCTAGCAAATGTTTTGTATGCTCTAGTTAGTAGTGTAATATTACCAAAGAAAAAGCTATGTAGAATTAGGTTAACAACTCTTAATGCCTTTTTGACTATGTAGTTACAATGGCTCCAGCACTTAGATCATTAGAGATGAGTACTCCAAGGTCCTTGACCGAGTTTGGATCATCAACAAGATCTTGACTATTCTGCTTATATTTTATTTTCTGATTTTTTTTTTGCCAATATGTAAGACAGAACATTTATTTGTTGAGATTTGAAATTGCCATTTGTTTGACCATTCTGATAAAAAAAAATTGATTCCATGAATTTACAGGTGACACAGCATAAAGAGATTGGTCTGTAATTTTCAATTAGGCTGTGGTCTCCCTTTTTGAAGATGGGAATGACCGTGGCTTGTGACCATAGGTTTGGCAAGGAGCTGGTCCTGAAAATTTTTTCAACGATTATGCTTAGAGGTTCACCTATGGCAGTGGATAGCTTTTTTAAGAAGTAGGCACATATTCCGTCCAGTCCAATAGGTAGAGATAGTTTTAGATTGCGTAATGCTTTTTCAACATTGTCTTCTGTAAAATCGATATGTATTAGATCATTGTACATCGAACATCTGAGGCGGGACCAGTTGGCCCACTGAAGTATTCACAAGCCGAACTCTATGCCCTAGAGAGGGTGCCCCTCTCCCTGACATGGCCGATGGGACTGTCGAAAGTACACCTCAAGGACGGGTCTTGGGATCCAGAGAGGTGGCATGGCCATTCTATGAAACACTTGGGGAGGGGGAGGGGTACTCAATTGGTTTCTTTTATTTTTCGATTTTTAATGGGGTTAGGGAGGGATGCTACGGGTCTGGGGAGGGAGGTGGGGAGGAGGGTGAGGGATAGATTTTTAGTGGGATTAGTGGGTTGGGGGTTTGGGGTTTGGGGTCAGCCAAGCCGGTGAGCACGCCTGGGGGGACCCGGGGGACCGGGGGTTGGGGAGGCGACCAGAGTCAGAACGACCGAGGGTGGATCTTATTGGCACCATAAGTGGGAGGGGCAGATATGGCGGGGGTAGAGAGCCATATCAGGTTAGGGGATCGCGTGCCTGCTATCTCCAAGCGGTAACGCGCTCCGACCCTCTTGACCCTTCTTGCAGACCTGGTTGTGCAGAATCTCAGGCCCTGAGCACCCGATTGATGTTATGCAATGCCAGGTCCATTATAAATAAGGCCCCCCTGATTTTTGATCAGATTCAGGATGAGGGCGTGAACCTGGCAGGGGTCACCAAAACCTGGTTGGGCCCAGGGGGTGGGTCTCCCCCTGGTAACGATGTGCCCACCAGGTTTCCAGGCATTTCATCGGCCGAGGGCTCAGGGTAGGGGTGGTAGTGTGGCGGTAATTATTAGGGAAGATCTCTGTCCTAGGGAGGCCACTGTACATCAGATGGCTGGCTGTGAGTCCCTCTTTGTGAAGTGGGGTCAGGGTGGGCAGATGGGTCTCTTGATAATGTACCTGGCTCCCTGCTACGTATCACCGGCCCTGCCTGGGCTCCTCAGGGTAATAGCCGAGCTGGCGGTGGAGACATCCAGACTGCTAGTTATGGGTGACTTCAACCTGCCTTCGCTCGGTGAATCCTCTGGGGTGGCCCGAGAGTTCTTGGCCTCCATGACAGCCTTGGACCTGACCCAATTAGTTTCTGGACCCACTCACAAGGGAGGACACACGCTGGACCTGATTTTCGTCTCTGGACAGTGGTTGAATGATCGGTTAGGGGATATAGTTGTCAAACCTTTGTCATGGTCTGATCATTCTCTCCTTAGACTAGACTTCTGTACCACCAATCCGCACCGCAGGGAGGTGGAGCCGAGGAGATGGTTCCGCCCCAGACGCCTGATGGATCCTGAACGGTTCCAGATGGAGCTTGGGCCATTACCTGAAACTCTGGCTCATAACTCGGCCACAGACTTGGTAGCCGCCTGGGATAGGCTGGCTGCCGAGGCTCTGGACCGAGTTGTGCCTTTGCGACTTCTGACCCGGCAGAGTTCTCACTCGGCTCCGTGGTTTACGGAGGAGCTGAGGGAGATGAAATGCCAGAAAAGACGTCTGGAGGGCGTCTGGATGGCCAGTTGTGCCGAGTCCGACCGAACACAGGTTAGGTCCTATATTAGGACTTACCTAGTGGCGATAGAGGCGGCGAAGCGTTCTCACTTCTCCGCCCTTATTGCATTGGCAGAAAATCGACCCGTCGCCCTATTTAGTGTAATCCACTCCCTGCTTGGGTCGGGAGCATGGGAGGATCTCTTGCAGGGTAGGGCGGAGGAGTTTTCTCGATTTCTGCACAATAAAATCGCTCAGCTTCGGGCCGGGTTGAACTCTAGTTGGGAGGTCCCGGGGGAGGTGACCGCGGCGAGTCTTGAGACGGTTATCTGGGACGACTTCGACCCTGTGACCGCCGAGGGTATAGACAGGTTGCTGGGGCGGCTGAATGCCACCACATGTTTATTGGACCCTTGCCCCTCCTGGCTGGTTTCTACCACCAGAGAGGTGATGCAGAGTTGGCTCCAGGGAATTGTTAATGCCTCTTTGATGGAGGGCTCGCTGCCTACTGCCTTGAAAATGGCAGTGGTGTGACCCCTCCTTAAGAAGCCCTCCCTGGACCCAACTCTTTTGAACAACTATCGTCCTGTCTCCAACCTTCTCTTCGTGACGAAGGTTGTTGAGAGTGTGGTGGCAAGTCAGCTTCCCCAGTACCTGGATGAAGATACATACCTGGATCCCTTCCAATCGGGCTTCAGGCCCGGACATAGTACTGAAACGGCATTGGTCGCGTTGGTTGATGATCTCTGGAGGGCCCGTGACAGGGGTTATTCCTATGTCCTGGTCCTATTAGACCTATCAGCAGCTTTTGATACTATCGACCATAGTATCCTATTGCGACAGTTGGGGGGGTTGGGGGTTGGGGGCACCGTGTTGTGGTGGTTCGCCTCCTTCATCTCCGACCATCTGCAATTTCTGTTGGGGTGGGAGAGGTCCACCTCTAGGCCCCTCGATTGTGGGGTGCCTCAGGGGTCAGTCCTCTCTCCTCTCCTGTTCAACATTTATGTGAAGCCACTGGGGGAGATCATCCGTGGCTTTGGGGTGAAGTGTCATCTGTACGCTGATGATACTCAGCTGTACATCTCCACCCCAAGCCACACCAACGATGCCATGGAGGTCATGTCCCGTTGTCTGGAGGCCGTGTGGAACTGGATGGGTGGGAACAGGCTCTGACTCAACTTTTCCAAGACTGAATGGCTGTGGTTTCCGGCGTCCCGATATAGCCAGATAGTTCCATCCATCTCATTGGGGGAGATTTTGCCCCCTTCAGAGAGGGCTCGCAATCTGGGTGTCCTCCTGGATGTACAGCTGTCTTTGGAAGACCACATTACGGCCGTCTCCAGGGGGGCGTTTCATCAGGTTCGCCTGATCCGCCAGATGCGGCCCTTTCTGGATCGGGATGCCTTATGCACGGTCACTCATACCCTGGTCACCTCCTGACTGGACTACTGTAACGCCCTCTACATGGGGCTCCCGAATGGGAGCATCTGGAGGCTTCAACTGGTACAGAATGTGGCCGCTTGGGTGGTTATGGGGGCATCAAGGTTCTCTCATGTGACGCCCCTCCTGCGCGAGTTGCATTAGTTGCCAGTGGCCTCTCGGGTGCGCTTTAAGAATTTAGTGTTAACCTTTAAAGCGCTCCATGGCATCGGACCAGGATATTTACAAGACCGCATTCTGCCATTTTCCTCCCACTGTCCGGTGCACTCCCACAGGGAGGGTCTCCTGCGGGTCCTGTCGGCATCTATGTGCCGGCTGGTGACCCCGAGGAATAGGGCCTTCTCTGTGAGGGCGTCTGCCCTCTGGAATGGGTTGCCTCCGGAGTTACATACAGCCACGGACCTGGGGACCTTCAGGCATGCTTTGAAAACCTGGCTCTTTGACCAGGCCGGCTTGGGCTGATTTTAGATTTGAGTATTTTAATTTTTATATTAAATTTTAGGATTTTAGGGAGGGGTTTTAATTATTTTCAGCCAGGGCCTTTAGTTTAATTTAGTTTTAACTTTTATATATTTAATGTTTTAATTGTATGGCTGTGCACTGCTCCAAGTCCTTTGGGAGAGGAGCGGTATATAAATAATTATTATTATTATTGTAGTTATCTGTGGTTCAACTAGGAAATACTGGGCATGATCCATTGTTGTTTACTGAGCCAAAGAATGTGTTAAAGAGGTTGGCTTTAATGGTGTCATCGTTGCAGTCTTTACCATTAGGTCATTTCAGAGGTGAGATGGACCTTGAGTCTTTTAGTTTGTTGTTTACAAAATTGTAGAAAGTGCGGGTAGAATTGGTGCGTAGAAGGTTTTCCTCTTGTTTAATTGGTGCATTCAGTCTTTATCTGGTGGCATAAATTTTTGTATTGGCTTTTGAAGTTGGCAATGTGACCAGATTTGTTTTTCCGCCAAAGTGATCTCTTTTTAGATTGAAGCTTCCTTATTGTTATGAGTAATCTGTTTTTTCTGGTTTTAGGAGTTGTTATTGATACATATAGTTTGATGACTCTTTTGACCTCAAGTAAAAATATGTTTGTTTGTTTGTTTGTTTATTTTGTCAAACAATTATTAGAAAACAGGTATAAGTATAAACATGGTTATAGATACATGAAATGGATACAAATAAGAAAAAAAAGAAACAATAGGACAGGAACAATAGGCACGTTTTGGTGTGTTTATGCATGTCCCCTATAGACCTCTTAGGAAAGGGGTGAGGTCAATAGTAGACAGTCTAATGTTGAAGATTTGGGGATTTGGGGAAGAAACCACAGAGTCAGGTAGAGCATTCCAAACATTGACTACTCTGTTGCTGAAGTCGTATTTCCTGCAATCAAGTTTGGTGCTATTTATCTTTAGTTTGTATTTATTTTGTACTCTTGTATTGTTTTGATTGAAGCTGAAGTATTTATTGATAGGTAGGACATTGCAATATATAATTTTATGTACTATACTTAGATCGAACCGAAGGCAGCGTAGTTCTAGGTTGTCTAGGTCTAAAATTTCAAGTCTGGTGGCATAAGGTATTCTGCTACGAGTAGAGGAGTGGAGGATCCTTCTTGTAAAATATTTCTGGACTTTCTCAATTGTATTAATATCAGATATGTAATGCGGGTTCCAGACTGTTGAGCTGTATTCGAATATCGGTCTAGCAAATGTTTTATATGCTCTAGTTAGTAGAGTGATGTTACCAGAGAAAAAGCTATGCAGGATTAGGTTACAACTCTTAATGCCTTTTTGGCTATGTAGTTACAGTGGCCTCTAGCACTTAGATCATTTGAGATGAGTACTCCAAGGGCCTTGACAAATTTTTTGTCATCAACGAGGTCTTGACTATTGAGCTTATTTTTTATTTTTTGATTGTTTTTGTAAATATGTAAGATAGAGCATTTATTTGTTGAGATGTTGTAATAGTCTTCAACAGTATTGCATCCAATGAATGGAAATTGCCATAGAAATGGAATAGAAATTTTGTCATATCAGCTACTATTAAGTTGAAGACAGGCTTCTGATGATTCGGTAAAACTCCTAATTTTTCCAACATTACAGTAAAACTCCTAAATCTTCTAACATTATTCTCTGCTGTGGATATAGTAGCCATCAAAAAGGGGCAATTAATAGATGAAACAATTAAGAGTGAGATCCAACAAGAAAAAAATACAGCAAGCAATTAGAAATAATATTACTGAACATTATCAATGCTTTTTGTTCTATATATCAGGGTTCTGTTTTGTTTTTGCGAAGGGGTCTGTTTAAAAGGCACATTGAGTAGAAAATAATTTATTTTTCAGGAAGAAAAAACAGCCAGTTTCATACATGGGTTGAATTCAGAGCTTTACCAACTAATACTGGATAAACAACATTGTTCACTTAAAACCACCTGTTACATAATATGCAGCTTGCTTTTTAGTTTTTGGATCTTCATACATCATGGTTCTCTTTTAAAATGCTTCAGTTAGCTCAGCCCACCATCTGTATTTCATTCTCTGACAGTGTTCTTGATGAGCATTGCTCTTATTTTCCCATTGCAAAACTCTTTTACATTAATCACCCTCCATATGTTCTTTATAATTTGGGAGCCTTTATTATGTACTCCTCCTTCGAGGAAGCTTAATCTTTATCAATGAATTTATTTTGGATGGACCTGCATGAACCTATGATGATAAACTCATCATACGTGAGTTGAAACATTATTGTCTCCTTGTTCACTGAGTCTTATAGGATAGACTAAGAACAGGAATACAATTTTGGAGTAATACGTGACAACATTTCCCAACAAAAACTGGAATGGATTTTATTATTTATTGATTGATTTGATTTGATTTGTCAATTTCTTACAAGATAATAGGTATAAGTATAAACATGAGTAAGAATACAGGAAATAGGGACAAATAAATAGGGACAATAGGACAGGGATAACAGGCACGATGGTGCACTTATGCACGCCCCTTACAGACCTCTTAGGAATGGTTCTTAGGAATTTACTTCTGAATTCTGGAGGGGAGAAAGTTCTTCATTTTTTCCAGACCAAGACAAATAGCTCCAAGTTGGACATGCAAAGCATGCAATTGAAAAAGACCCCTTATTTCCGGGGCTAGTGGAAGAGAGCCAGAATATTTGGAATGGCATCTTGGGATTGCAGCTGAAAGGAAATTGTTTGTTTGTAAGCAAGCCATCCTCCTACTTTTACTCCTGCTGATAAAGAGAGCTTGATCTGCAATCCTTGTTCTGGGAAACCTCCTGAGGGTTTCTTTGAGAAAAAGTCAAGACGAACTCAGATTACTTCAACTAGTTATTTTTCTAAACTGCTTTTGCTTTTTGACTATGATCAGTAGCAACCAATATGTATAAAGTACATAAAATATTATAAAATATAAAAAGTATCCATAAAATACATGTCATAAAAGTAACCCGGGGGAAATGTTGTACTAAGTTCTTTAAACTTTCCTTGATGAACAAAAATGTATTTATTTTTATCCCACTTTTATTATTTTTTATAAATAACTCAAAGCCTTTCTGAGCAGGCATCGTTCTTTCAAGATTAAGTTTCTTGCCTTCCTGATGAAACTATAAATTCCCAATCGGATCAAACAAACCTTTGTAAGGCATTTTCAACTCTTCACACAATGTGTACAAATAATGGACAGAGTGCAGCCAACATTTCCTTAGTCCAGTTCAGCAGCACTCACTGGTTTTGTTGAAAAAGTTAAATATTGGGTTAAGGTTGCAATTTCATGCAGACTGATTTCAGGGAACCAAATTCCACTGAACACTTCCTTTTAAACGATATGCAAAGGATGTGATAATTAATGTATCTTCCTAATATCATGGGTTCAATCTGTTTAGAAACCCTCTGAATCTTGGTATTTCATTTTGAAAGAAGTTACTTTTAAGTTATCTTTTTCCCACAATTTAAGGGCTTTGCCAGCTCCATTAACTTTAAGATCCAATGGTTACAACCCATTAAATCTTGAGCATCACTTTTTAACAATATATATTTTAGGTCTTTCCATATTTTCTATTCCTCACTTCAATTTAAAAGAAATAAACAATGGTAATTAAAAAATAGATGTCAATATGTTTTATGAAAAGTCTTCTCTGCATCCGGTGGCAAGGCGAGCAGAAACTACTTGTTAATGGTATATAATTTTTATTAAAACTTTTAAATAAAAAGATAAAAACCAATACAAACTAACAAAGTAAGAAGAAAAAAGAAAGGAAAAAATCAAAGAAAAGGGAAAAGTGCAAGAAAATAAAAATTGAAGAAAAATAGAAAAGAAAGAAAAAAGTGGTTCCAATATTCACCACAACAATTTGTGTGAGAGAAAGAGGGTGAAGTCTAGAAAGAAAGTCTAGAGAGAAAGAGGGTGAAGAATAGAATTCTATTCTATTCTAGTCCGTCCCTCACTAATAGTTCACAGAATATTTATTTGCTTGTTTGTATCCCGCCTTTATTATTTTTACGAATAATTTAACTTGGCAAATATATCCAACACATCTTCATATATTTCATATAGATACTGATGTGCTTCATTTTGGCAATATTCTTGCCTATAAATGTGGAACAATAAAGAAATCTCCTTGTAAGAATCACTACATGTCTTTCTTGGTTGTTGGAACCCAATACCCTCCATCTACTCAATAAATACCTCTGTATTTTGTTTATGACAAATTGATTTCTTTGCCCAGTTGAAGTATACCAAGAAATAAAAAGAATGTCTTCTTTATTAGAAGAGGAAGGAGGAGGGGGGGGGGGGCTGGGTCTGTCCCCTTCTTTAAGTTGAACTGGGCTCCTGATGACTTCAGGATCATATCCATATATATATGTATATATATTTGTGGCAGCAATATAGAGATGGTTTGGCAGTGAGTTCTAGAACATTATTTTGATCTCCAATATAGAACCACTGCTATCATCTTTCCTAATAATAGCCAGTAATTCTGCTTACCTTTTAGTCCAGATAAGTTCAGTGGAGTACTGTCATTTGCTGATGCACACAATATTAGGTGGGTTTCCTAGGAAGGAATTTGGGAACTGTATCCCAAACACTTCTAGTGGATCCAGAATGGGAAGATGCTGCCCATGATCAGTCTAGTTTCAGCTCTTTAAAAATTTCCAGACATTTGGTTGAAATGAAACTGATATTATAATAACATATAATTTCAAGACATCTGAAGGTAGCCACCTTACAATGGAAGTTCTTCCTAAAATATTGTTGGCCAATCAATAAGGAAAAAACACACACAGTTTCATGGTCAAAAGAAGTAAAACTATCATTTCAATGAAGCCAAAGAAGGTGGTGCTGAAATGAATCATTGCAAGTTTCTGAAATACAGTGATAATTTGAAGATTCAAGGTTTACTGCCAGCATGAAACATTCATAGGGTTGTTGAAAATTATATCTGAATTTTACTCCAAATATCAGGAAGTAGAATTTCAACTTCTGAACTAAAATGTCAACACTGACCTGTTTGGAATTGTTTTTTTTTATATGCATTTATAGTCACCATTTGAAATAGATTTTATTTTCTTTAATTTTATTTATGTTAGCACAAATATTATGCCCATTATGTACCTCTTTTCTATCCAATCTCTTGAACTATGCAATATTAGAAATGCAAGATATGGGAAGAAGGATTGGATCTTGAATATTTGCTTCTTTACACACTGTCAAGATTCTTGCAGATAGAAAAAAAATAATAGTAGAGAAAAGGGATGCATTTATTTTCTTTATGATAGCTTATAAAAGGAGCATTTAAAGAGAGTTTTGCTCAATTTTAGTCTAAAAAGAGATAGAAGGAATTATTACTTGACTACTGGTTGCATAAAGTGAATCTGCTTATTTAAAATATATTCATAGAATAAACATCATTTATAGCCTTGCATATTCTAGCTAAACCAGGGAGAGCCATGTTTCTTATCGTAATTCCAACAGTGCTCTTTAGAGGAATCATAGAACTCTGTCAATTAATTAAGGTCTAGAGTTGATGTGAATACATTTGAGGACAAAAAATATTCTGGGCTGCAAATTATAAGCACAATGGAAATAATATTAACTCACTAGCTGACCTTTTGTATTGTATGCATGTTAGCTTAACAGAAAAATAGTTAACACATCCAGCTAACCCACTCTTCATTCTTCACTTTGCGTATTAGCCAAAAAAGGATGGCACCCAGACTTTCCAAGTGTAGACATTCTAAGATCACCAAAGAGTGTTAGTAGTTGGCCCACTAAGGAATATTTGTTGTTTGTACTGTTACGAATAATGTAAATATTGCTTAAGAAGTACAGTAATGCCTTTACCTTTCCAATTTTAGTATAAATAGGGATATTTCAGTAAATTCTTTTGTGGCAGCTTTAAAAAGAAGTTTGTCCATCGTTGCCAGAAGTGCATAGCAAACAGCGGTGATTATATAGTGAAGTAAATACAGGTCACAGTATCACCACCCACTCATATCAATTATTATTTTCTCATTGCAGTAATTAGACTATCCCTATTTAAAATTATGAGATGGAAGAATTAACATTTCATTCAACCTTCTACAAACAGGGTGGGGCTTGCATTACATTACAATGTACAACACTGCTTTAGCCATTTTGGCAAAAGCGCTGGATAAACACCTCCATTGCCACTGTAGCCAATTGGGTGTAGGTTGCTAGGACTGCGAAACCCATATTCTGAATCAGGCTTCTTGAGGTACCATTCCAGTGAAATCTTTTGCCTCTTGACTATCCCCTTAGGAGGGGCCAGGAAACCATGATTTATTCCAGGTATTCCAGATGTTCCCACAGAGTAATTCTCAGTCATGTGCCAGCATGACATCACAGAGCACTGTTACCATCCTACCAAAGTGGTACCTATTTATCTACATGCATTTGCATGCTTTCAAATTATATATACACACCCTGACAATGTCAGGTAGCCAATGCTGTTTGGGCAGCTGTGGAAAATAAAAGACCTGATCATCTTATTATTTTCAGGCTTATTGGATAAGGTAAAATGTTTCATACAAGTGGTATGTGTGTGTGTAGTCTGGATTCCCAGGAGAGGAGTGTTGCATTCTAGAAGGGAAAGAGGCAGGGTGAAAATCCAAAATAATAAGTAAAAGCACTGCATGCAAAAGTGAAATGTTTTCAAATGTCCAGCCTGAGATAGAGCTTCTATTTAGAATTTATACATTTTCTGGATAGAAGGACCTTTTAGAAGTGTACTAAGATATGCACTCTAAAATGTAGCATGAGGGGCCTGGACGTTAGCTTACTTTGATTTGATTTCCTCTAATTAAGAATGGCTAAAATGATTATTTTCCTGTTGTATTTAATAACTCCACCCTTCTGCCACATTAAAATATTACAGGTTGGCAAGAGTTTCAGAAATGTCTATGGCCTACACCCAGAGTTTGCACTCTTCTATCTATTTAGTGCTGGGTGAGAAGAATCAATAGAATCAGTTGATGAGAGGTTGTTTCCTATCAATATTTTCCATTCAAGACCTTGTTATGAAACTTGCTGTATATACCTCCAAAGGTGGCAAGACTCTAGGGAACGGGGTAACCCCTCGATCATCTCACAGAGGACAGTGGTTCTGAGAAGTTTACAAATTTTAAAACCCAAAATTAATCTCCAAACTTATCTGACTTACATTAAATAAATGCCCAAATTCAATGGAGTTAAATCTTCAGGAAAAAAAAATCTTCTGACACAGGCACTGATAGACTTTTTTTGGACCATGCACCTTTCCATAATCACAAACAACAGTAAAATAAATAATAGAAAATTATCAACAGGATTTCAGCATTGTTTTACAAGATCATCAAAGGCTTGTGACATTTGTAGATCTCATTTGGTCCAATTTCAGTTAGTGGATCAACTAATCTCTTTGAAGTGCTTTTTCCACAGATTTCTCAGTACCAGTCCTGAATTGCTATATCTGAGATAAACTTGCTCTCAACTTCCCCAAAATCTCTGAAAAAATCAGTGTCCACATCTCTGAACAAATATAAGCTCTTCTGTCTCTGTGAAGACTAAGAAGTTGGGGACATTCCCTTCTCAGAAGGAAAGTGTTCCAGAGGGTGAAGATAGCTCTTGAAAAGGTCCCAAGATGCTTTCTTCAAGAGGCAACTGGACTTTGTTTTTCCTTGAAGATATTGTGCTTCTTATCCAAGAAACTTCTTCAGTTCTCAAAAGTGAAGAAGCTCCTTGGATGAGAAGCAAAACGTCAAGGAAAAACAAAGAAAATCCAGTTGGCTTTTGAAAAAGGATCTTGGGACAACCATGACCTAGATGACTGAGGATTTCCATAGACCGTTTTTATTTCATTAATTTATTTTATTTGTCAATTATAAGATAACAGGTATAAGTATAAAAATAGCTATGGATATATGAAATGCATACATATAAGAAAAATAAAAAGAAACAATAGAACAGGGATGGTAGGCATGTTAGTGCACTTATGCACGCCCCCTACAGACCTCTTAGGAAAGAGGTGAGGTCAATAGTAGACAATCTAAGGTTAAAGTTTTGGGGTTTGGGGAAGAAACCACAGAGTCAGGTAGAGTATTCCAGAAATTGACCACTCTGTTGCTGAAGTCATATTTCCTGCAATCAAGATTGGTGCAATCAAGTTTACCTTGAGTTTGTATCTATTGTGTGCTCTTGTATTGTTATGGTTGAAGCTGAAGTATTCATTGACAGGTAGGACATTACAATATATAATTTTATGTACTATACTTAGATCGGACCGAAGGCAGCGTAGTTCTAGGTTTTCTAGGTCTAGAATTTCAAGTCTGGTGGCATAAGGTATTCTGCAATGAGTAGAACTCTTCTTGTGACATATTTCTGGACTTTCTCAACTGTGTTAATATCAGATACGTAATGTGGGTTCCAGACTGATGAGCTGTATTTAAGTATTGGTCTAGCAAATGTTTTGCATGCTCTAGTTAATAGTGTGATATTACCAGAGAAAAAGCTACGCAAGATTAGGTTAACAACTCTTAATACCATTTTGGCTATGTAGTTACAGTGGGCTCTAGCACTTAGATCATTAGAGATGAGTACTCCAAGGTCCTTGACAGAGTTTGGGTCATCAACAAGGTCTTGATTATTCAGGTTTTTTTTTTCTAATTTTATTTTTTGCCAATATGTAAGACAGAGCATTTGTTTGTTGAGATTTGAAGTTGCCATTTGTTTGACCATTCTGATATATAGTCGAGGTCTTTTTGAAGGGTAGCAGTATTGTCAGTGGTGTTGAATAACTTTACATCATCAGCAAAGAGAATGCAGTTGCTCTTAATATGATCACAGAGGTCATTTATGTAGAGTATGAAGAGAGTTGGTCCTAGAACACTGCCTTGGGGGACACCACTGTTGACAGGTACAGAAATTGATAGGACGCTTCCAATTTTGACCATTTGTTGTCTGTTTGACAGGAATGCTTCTATCCAGTTATGCAGGTGTCCAGAGATACCATAAGATTTTGGTTTTAGGAATAGTTTGTCATGTACCACTGAATCAAAGGCTTTACAGAAGTCTATGTAAATTGCATCTATTGCTTTGCCCTGATCGAGTTGTGTAGTCCATATGTTTTTGCAGTGTAAGAGTTGCAGATTACAGGATAGTTTTTTTCTGAAACCAAATTGTTTATTAGAGAGTAGGTTGTTTGTCTCTAAGTGGAAGATAATGGATTGGTTAATAATTGATTCTATGACTTTACAGGTGACGCAGCATAAAGAGATTGGTCTGTAATTTTCAACTAGGTTGGGGTCTCCCTTTTTGAAGATGGGGATGACCCTGGCTAGTGACCATAGGTTTGGCAAGGAGCTGGTCCTGAAAGATTTTTCAAAGATTATGCTTAGAGGTTTGGCTATGGCAGAGATAGCGTTTAAAGAAATAGGCACATATTCCATCTGGTCCAATAAATAGAGATGGTTTTAGATTGTGTAGTGCTTTTTCAACATTGTCTTCTGTAAAATTGATATGTATTAGATCATTATAGTTGTCTTGGTTCGACCAGGAAATACTGGGCATGATCCATTGCTGTTTACAAATACTGAGCCAAACAATGTGTTAAAGAAGTTGGCTTGAATGGTATTATTGTTGCAGTCTTTACCATTAGGTCCTTTCAGGGGTGGGATGGATCTTGAGTCTTTTAGTTTGTTGTTTACAAAATTGTAGAAAGCATGGGTGGAATTGGTGCGTAGAAGGTTTTCCTCTTGTTTAAAATGATAATTGGTGCAATCAGTCTTTATCTGGTGGCATAAATTTTTGTATTGGCTTTTGAAGTTGGCAACGTGACCAGATTTGTTTTTCCACCAAAGTTATTTCTTTTTGGATTGAAGCTTCCTTATTGTTATGGGTAATTTGTTTTTTCTGTTTTTGGGAGTTTTTATGGGTACATATAGTTTGATGACTCTTTTGACTTCAAGTAAAAATATGTTGTAATGGTCTTCAACAGTATTACATCCAGTGAATAGAAATTGCCAATCAAGAGATGAAAGGTCGTTGTCTATAAAATCATAGTTGCCTTTTTAAAAGTTATAATTGGGGATCCCGTCATTATGATGATTTTTGTGTGGACGTATGTTGAGACAAAAGTCAATCATGTTGTGGTCACAGTTGGAAAAGGGTTCTTTAATTTGTATTCCATAAATTGAATTCATTTTAAATTTATTCAATACCCTTGAGAAGGTAGACTGCTGGGTTCCTTCTTTCCCACAAAAAGACAATGTGGAAATCTTGGCATGTTCTCTTATCAGAGAATAATACCCAAAGTAGACCAAACCTATCCCAGGAAAAGCATATGTATTTGCTGAGCCTTGCAGGATTTTAAAGGCAACCACCTGTGAATAAACCCCACTGAATTCAATAGTGCAAATTTTTGAGTGGCCTTATTTAGGAATATCTGTAATCTAGAAAGGAAAAGGTAGTAATCATATTAGTGGTCTGATACTAAAAGAAAAGACATTCTGAGGTATCCATTTCATGGAAGTGATTAATTTGAAAATAAAACTGAAGAATATTTGCTTTTCTTTATTATCTCTATTTATTTATTTATTTATTTATTTATTTATTTATTTATTTATTTATTTATTTGTATTTCATATTTCTTAATCACCCATCTCCCTCAGAGAAGGGCTCTGGGCAGTGTACAATATAATCAAAATGAACACTAAAATCAGAATAATTTAAGATGAAAAAGTTTTAAAATGATATAAAAAGCATTGTTATAATGGATAATTCATAAAAACATAATATCTTTCCAATATATTGGCACACTTCTGAAGCATCCTCGCAATATGCTTTTTTTTCTCTTTAAAAAAACCTCCCCAAACCTTCTAAATGCTGTGTTAAATTAAATCTCTGTTTGATATCAATTGAAAGTGCATTAATCAGAAAAGTCTCTAGGAAGTTTTGAGTCCCCCTCAGCTGCCTGTGAGGTCTGTCATGCTGAATATAAACCATCTAGCAGCCGGCCAAACACCAGTCCTCTTTTCTACACTGTGTGTGGGACCTCTTTGATAGAAGAGGCCAGGAGACAAGGCATATGCCAGGAAAATTACAGCAAACAAGCCAAAATGTTGAAGCTGCTGGGAAGAACAATTGAAGCAGAATTGTAAACTGAGCGTCCTCAAAACCCAGTAAATTGCCAGGTTCCATTCTGGACATCCATTTTCTAAAGCCATTAATAAAGCAGGCTTGAATATATTTAAAGCAAAAGCAATCCAAAGACAATGGATTAAAGCAAATTCTGAAATCCATCCAGATTGTTCTCAGGAATCCACACAATGATCTGCAAGAGGTCATGAACTCAGGCTTCATACCCCAGCTCATGTAACAGAAGGAAACAAATGGGAATTGTGATGAGCAGATTTCGTGTATTGAACTGATATGCAGAGCACGTGTGTTTTTCTACATCAGAAAACCAGATTGAACCTTAGTTGATTTAGATTACGGTGGATATCCCCATTGGACAAAATAAGATGTGATACCAAATGCATGTTTGCTATTAGATTTTTGGTTCGTTTGTTTTTTTAAGTACTCATTGGGGTAAGGAGAACTTTGTTGCAGTTACAGCATGCAAGGGAAGGTAGTTAACTATTTCCATCCCTATTTTTTTATCCCTGGGAAAGAGCAGACCAGAGACAGGTTTTCTTTAAATGTCCTCCGTGGTCTGTAATCCCACCAACAGAAATTTGGCCTTACTCCTATTTTTGAGCATAAAGTTTAAGAACAACTTCAAAGGAAGTCAGAGAAACCAGCTGTTAAATGATTTGAAAGATTATCTTATTCTAGAAGAAGGGAATGTGGTATGTCATGACAGAAACAAAGTTTGGAATTGCACAGATTGGGTGGCCAATCAGTAGAGTACATCAAAGTCCAATGGCAGAGTAATTAGAAGGAAGTCAGGAAGCAGTTAAGTAATACATTATTCACCAAGCATGCTAGATTTGGAGGAGGAAGTTCATATCCTAATTTCAAATAGTAAGCTCCTCTGTTTACTTTCTTGTTTGTTAGAATATACTATCTCCTTGTTTCATAGAAAAAGAAAAGAAAATCCAACGGAAAAAAAGATCCAGCCAAGAAGAGGTTTCAGAACTTAAAGGTTTATCCTTTTATCGGTCTATGTCAAAGTTATCTTCTTTACAAGGAACCATCAAAAACACCCCCACCAACACTGACAGGCCAAACAAACCACAGTGAGCAACCCCCATCCCTGATGATGTTATCTAGTTGGGTATCGAAATGTCTTCAAGAAAACCACCAAGCTCAGAAACACCCACAGCTTAACTCTGAGCCAGAAATATTATCTTCTATTGGTATCTTTACATCCACAAGTTAATAGAATGAACAAACTCATTGCACATGGACATGTGCAGGTTGATAATATAGTCAGCATGTTCTGGACTGGAGCAGGCAGTTTTCCCCACATCTTGCTACCCCAGGCAGGAACAGAATCTGAGCTAAGGAATGTTTGTTTATTTTGAACCCATTTGCTCTGAAAAATCTCTTGAGTTGTTGCTCCAGAATTCAACCCATTTGGAAACAATGGTTGACAAGAAGATATGCTATAGTTGCTGTAGCTGCTGGCAAGATGTCCCTGAGAGTCATACAACAGATAAAGTAAATTCTGGTCTATGTATGTGCATCACCATTGCCTTAAATTCATGGAATCAAAATTATTTCTGGAGGAGACCTAGGTTTCCATGGCTCTTAAGCAAGACTCAGAGATTTAAATCTGTGTCTCTTAAGAGACTGAGAACAACTGAATTTTGACTTCTGTGCTTGAGGACAATGAACTCTTTCATACAAAGGACATAATAACTTCCAGGTGTTTGGCAACCGACATCACCAAAGAGCAAATGCTTCCATGCTCTGAATATTCGTATTTGTAATTCAATGCGGCTTGTACATCAATACTATATTGCTTTAGCAGGAGACAGTAACTAGTGGGGAACGGACCAAGAATTGTTCTAAGTTCTAAACTAAAGTGTCTGGAGGCTGAATCAGGTGGTGAAAGGTTAAGGGAGCTAAGCATATCTAGTCTATTGAAAAGAAGGATTCCCTTCCAGCCCTATGATTCTATGTTCTAAGTTTGGCTAAATTATTGTACAAGGCAGGGAATGTGTAGGTTAGCAGTTGGTAACTGACCAGAAATACTCAGGAAGTAACCATGTTAGTGCAACAGGTGGTGATAATTGGGCAACACTAGAAAGTTAAGAGGTTTATCATGTAACCATGGGATTTTCCAACTACAACTAATTTCCCTCAAAACATCGACCCAATCTATATTTATTCCTCTGCAGTCCACTTCATTACATACTGTGGTTTGAAGAAAAAAAACACATGAAAGATAAAAATATTTATTATTGGAATTAGGAAGAAACAGAAACAGGTAAATGGCTGAGTAAAATTTATACTGGAAGAGGACAACAAATGTTATTGGCAGAAGCAGTATAATCTTCTATAAAAGGAACTGTGTAGAGTTTAGCAAGATAATACAGAATAAGACACAAAATAGACAACGAGGGCTCACTGAATTAATGACTGAATCACAAGGCAAAACACAGAAACCACTTCTTGTGGTTCTTTTATACTCCATGGTATTTTGAGTATTGAAGAAATACATCTGAAATAGAGAGCTGGTTTGCTATAGTGGTTTTCTGGTGCCTGATTTGGTTAAATTCTATAATTCTATTCTTGAAAGCAGTTTTCCCAAGATGGTGACCTTCAGATGTGTTAAGGTATAATTTCCATAATTACCAGAGAAGGGCATACTGGCTGTAGATTATAGGATTTGTAGTCAAGGCAACCTAGCAAAGTACACTAGATTTGCACTTACTCAGAAATGTATGGATGCTGTAACAATAGTTATGGGAATACATTTTTTTTAAAAAAAGGGGGTTCATTGAGCATAGACAATACAATTAATTACTATTATCAATGAAAAATTGTTATCAAAGACTCAGCACAGTATTTCATTCATCCATTCAATTTCTATAGCCGCCCAATTCAACCAAGTGGCTCTGGGATAGTTTACAAGTCTGGCACATATTAAAATGCAGGCTTGGGTGTGGATGTGAGGTGTCAACTTACCTGTCAACTTATGTCACAAACAGCAGGTTTGTAGAAACAGTCCCTTGGACAGGATGGATGGATGGGGAAAAAATAAGATGTGCTTGTCATATCTGACAACAAATAGTCATCAGAATAGATGACCATGATGTAATAGGAAATTTGATCATCTCCCTTGATCTAGATAAGAGAAGGGTGGTTTAGGGTTTTCTCTTTTCTTTTTTTGAGCATCCTTCCTATTTCAGTGGGTAAGACAAAAAGACTCATCAGTTCAGCATTTTGCATAAAAGGTTCTCACACCCATAGTTGGATGATGATATCTCAAAACATGAACTGGAAAACAAAAAGTGGGAAAGTCAACCCTGTCTTGAAAAAGAGACACACATTATCCTTTAATGAAGAAAATGATATCAAGACTGTAAAGTATGGTTTTAGGAACTAAGTTAAAAGTTAAACATTTCAAAATAATGTTCTGATATTAAGATCTGTATCACAAAACATGCAGTTACTAAAATTATTGCAAGATTTTTTTCCCAACTAACTTTATGTTACAAAATTCACAAACACACATACACAAAAACATCCCAATAGAGGCTAAGTTTTTCAACCTTAGGATTACCTTGTGAGGTTGAGGCTCCCCACTAAATATAACAAATTTAACTTTAATTTTATACAAAGTCCTCTGAAGCTCTTGTTAAAAGATGTGCTTGTAAACATAAGCAGAAGGCTGAATAATGCCAAGGATGTAAGTGGTAGAATGTCTCATCAAAAACAATATCATGCTCACATAGAATTGTCTTGGACGCAGAGCATGGATGTAGTTCAACTGTTAATAAATGCTAACAGACACCCAATGTATTTGAAGAGCTATGTCTATTAGGAAAAAAACCTGTTCTTAGAAAATCCTCACTTTGTCTAAACTGCATGTTGACAAGAGAAAAGCTCAAAAGAAAAAACTGAAAACTGAATATTCCCTCATATTTCTTAAACCCAGAGACCCAGAGATTGTTTAACTAACAATCGCTCTTGTGTTCCACAGATACACAGGACTTCATGTCCCAACATCCTCCAGCCAATGAGAACTACAAGTTCTGGATAAAGGATGGTAGGAACTGAAGTTCAAAATCTCTGAGTGCAGGATTTCAAATTCAATCTCTGGGAGGTTCAGAGGATGTGGGACTCCACATCTCCATATCTTAAAGCAACTGCCTCTTTTCTATGATTAATATAATTAACTACTAACCATTCAGTCACTGGAAAGACCAAGGTACTGCAGACAGAGAGGTGCTCAATTTGTGAGCTTATACAAAGTACCTGGTGGAGCTCAGGTCCAAAACACTGTGCAGCTGTGTTTTCAACCAGTTCAACGAAAGCTTTGCATTTTCTCAACCAGGAATGTTAGGGATGGGATTCAACAATATAAAAATGTTGGGCTTCACCAGACAATCTAACCATGACACCTCTTTCTAAAATGGGTCACATGTATCATGCCCATATAAGGGAGGTAGGCTTTAATTAGCACTAGCAATAGCATTTATACTTATATACTGCTTCACAGTGCTTTCCAGCCCTCTCTAAGTGGTTTACAGAATCAACATATTGCCCCCAACAACCTGGCTCCTCATTTTGCCCACCTCAGAAGGATGGAGGGCTGAGCCAACCTTGAGCCAGTAACTGCTCATACCCACCATTTTGGTGCCATTGATTCCTCCTGTCAGTGCTCTTGTGTCCAAGAGAAGAAAGTAACTGGTAATCAGAGAATACAGATCACCTGTCAACAGTCTTCCTTGCAACATGCAATATACTAGATTTCTGTTTCAAGTACTATATTTTTATAGTTTATACCCATAACTACCTCTAGGCTAATGCAAATCTCTGTCTTCTTTCATCGTTTCTTTTAGTGGTGCATTTTCTTCTTTTATCCATGTAGAAGTGATGTCCCTGTGTGCAAATAATCATTTACTCACACAAAACATCATGTTTTGTCTCCATAGATATCATGATTGAAAACTTGATAACAGAAAATTCCCAGAAATAGAAAAACTAAAACCAAATGGTCATTGGGATCATCAGAAAAGTCAATAAAAATAATATTGCCAACCCTGTAATGCCCTTATACAAATCTATGGTACATCTGTGCTGGGAGCCCTGAATACAGTTTTGAACTCAACATTTGAAAAAAAAAGTGTAACTAAACTAGAACATGTGCAGAAGAAGGTGACCAAAATGATCAGTGGGGTTGGACAACTTTCTTATTCTTCCTTTAGATTAGAAAAAAATAAAAGCAGCAGGAACATGATTGAGGTGTCTAAAATCAGGTACAATATTAAAAATTCTGTATATAAAACCCTACAGAACAAAGAAAATGCATAATCCACATGGACCTTTCTGCTTAACTGTATAGGTAATCCTTGAGTTACAAATGTAATGGAGCCTGCCCATTTGTGGGAGTGAATCCATTGGAGTGAGTCTCAGATCTTGAATGGGATCACTCCCTCCTTTCGCCCACGCATTCGCTAATTGAATATGAGGCTCATTAAGTGCACGTTTCAGGATGGGGAAAGCCATGGAGGGCCTAGTGATGGAACAGGCCACCTGCCTAAGACCACCCAAGGCCTCCTCAACCCACTGAAATACCTCATGCTCCCCATAATTGCTTCCCTCCCCACCCAACCTGCCACGCCGGGTCACTTACCTTGTGAAGATCTAGCAAGCAATCTCCTCTCCAGCCCCTCAGCTGTGTATGGCCCTCTGATGCAGATCAGTCCCTCAGGAGCTCCATTTTGGCCTGCAGCATGCTGGGGGAGACCTGCGGAGGCCTGAACAGAGCATCGGATCTGCCCCTCTGAACCTCCATTTTGTCCAGCAACATGCAGGACAAATATTGCAGAGCCTCTGCGGTTGTTCATAAGGGCGAACAACTGCCGTGGTGCTGCAAGATTTGTAGTTTTGGGACTTGTTCATAAACGCAAGGGGGCGCTTATAACGTAACTTTGAATGTTCACTAACGGAACACTCATAACTTGGAGATTACCTGTAATAGAAAAACTTTTTCTCAGAACATAAAAACATGGAGTATATACCATAGATGCAAACTTATAAACACTGCCATCTACTGGTTCAAGAATACTGCTGTAGTTGTTGCATATAAAATACAGGTAGTCCTCAACTTACAACAATTTGTTTAGTAACTATTCAAAGTTAAACAGCACTGAAAAAAGTGATGTATGACTGTTTTTCACACTTACAACTGCTGCAGCATCCCCATGATCACATGATTGTAATTTGGATGCTTGGCAATTGGTTCCTATTTATGACAATTGCTTAGTCCCAGGGTCATGTGATCCCCTTTTGTGACCATCTGACAAGCAAAGTCAATGGGGAAGCCAGATTCACTTAACAACTGTGTTACTATCCTCGCAACTACAATGACTCACTGAACAACTGTGGCAAGAAAAGTCGTAAAATGGGGCAAACTCAACAAATTTCTCACTTAGCAACCTAAATTTTGGACTCAATTATGGGCATAAGTCGAGGGCTAGCTGTACAGAACAGTGTATTCCAACACACAGCATGGAGAATGTGAACAAGGAAAGCAGGATTATTCAATAAAAATAATAAAAAAACAGATCTGCCAACATCTAGAAACAAGTAAAGTAATAACTAGCAGTCAGCACGGGTTTGTTAAAAACAGATCATGCCAAACCAAACTTATTTCATTCTTCAACACAGTGACTAAATTACTAGACCAGCAAAATACTGTGGACATAATATATTTAGATTTCAGCAAGGCATTCGACAAAGTAGACCACAACCTACTTCCTAGTAAGCTAGAAAAAGTGGAATAGATAGCACCACCACTAGGTGGACTCGCAACTGGCTGGCAAACCGTACTCAACGAGTAGTCCTTAATGGATCTAAGTCTACATGGAGGGAAGTAAGCAGTGGGGTGCCACAAGGTTCCGTCTTAGGCCCAGTAGTCTTCAATATCTTCATTAACAACTTAGATGAGGGAATAGAAGGGGAACTTACCAAATTTGCAGATGATACTAAGCTGGCAGGAATAGCTAACACCCAAGAAGATAGGCTCAAGATCCAGATGGATCTTGACAGACTAGAACACTCTAACAAAATGAAATTCAATGTAGAGAAAAGTAAAGTCCTACACTTAGGCAAGAAAAACCAAAAGTACACATATAGACTGGGTGAAACCAGGCTCAATAGCAGTAACTGTGAGAGGGATCTTGGAGTCTTAGTGGACAACCAGCTAAATATGAGCCAGCAGTGTGCAGCAGCAGCAGCCAAAAAAGCTAATGCAATCCTAAGTTGTATTATCAGAGGGATACAATCAAGATCAAGGGAAGTACTAATACCACTCTATAAAGCCTTAGTAAGACCACACCTAGAGTACTGCATTCAGTTTTGTTCACCACATTATAAAAAAGATGTTGAGACTCTAGAAAAAGTACAGAGAAGAGCAACCAGGATGATTAGGGGACTGGAGGATAAAATATACAACAAACGGTTGCAGGAACTGGGCTTGGCTAGTCTAATAAAGAGAAGGACCAGGGACACAGATTGTGGTCTTCCAATATTTGAGGGGCTGCCACAGGGAGGAAGGGGTCAAGCTATTTTCTAAAGCACCTGTAGGCCAGACAAGGAATAATGGATGGAAACTGAACATGGAGAGATTTAACCTAGAAATAAGGAGAAACTTTCTGACAGTGAGAACAATCAACCAATGGAACACCTTGCCCTCGGAAGTTGTGGGAGCGCCATCACTTGAGACTTTCAAGAAGAGACTAGACTGCCATTTGTCAGAAATGGTGTAGGGTCTTCCGCTTGGGCGGGGGGTTGGACTAGATGACCTACAAGGTCCCTTCCAACTCTAATTATCTGTTATCTGTTATCTATTATCAATGAAGGTTGATGCAAAAAGATTTATACCAAAGTTTTCTTCACTCAATGCATAATTAACTTGTAGAATTCATTCCAAAAGGTGTGCCATGGCTGTTAGCCTAAATGACTTATATTCATGGAAGGCAAGGCTACTGAGACCTAGTAATCTTAGAGAGACAAGTTACTTTTCACTTCAGGATTTTATGTTTCCAAATATTAGCTGCAAGGAAATAGTGGCAGGAGAGCAATATGTCTCCATCTCAGGGACTATCTAGTTAGCCGCTATGAGAAACAAAACGTTGGACTAGGGTTGGCTTTGGCCTGACACAGCAGGTTTATGGTCATAGCAGTAGCAGTAGCAATAGCATTTAGGCTTATATATATGGCCTCATAGTGCCTTATAGCACTCTCTGGACTTTACCATGTAAGCATTATTTGCATACTGCCCCCAACAAACTTCATCCTTATTTTACCAATGTTGGAAGGAAGGAAGATTGAGTCAGCATTATGAGTTGTGTTATGTTCATAGGCTGACATTTATTGCAGCAAACAACTTCCATATTTGGATGATCCATTTCCAACATCACTTTCTTTGACAGTTTCATTATGAAATAACTGCAAATCTGCGATCACATGAAACAATGAAAGTGTCATACAATTAGTTCCTCCTTTCTACTTGGACTGGAAAAATGGAACTAGGAATGGCTGTCTTCAGCACAATGGAAGGATTATATCATAAAGTCCAGTTACTCTTCACAGCTTGGTCAAGTGTTTGTTGTGGATGTTGCTAGAGGAATCTATATAGACAATTGGAGTTTCTCAGGCATGTTGATGAGTCATCTGATATGCAGACTGAAACCTATATATTCACCCTCTTGCCCTGAAGTTGATGCTGGATAGTGGTTGTTATTTCAATCCACAACAGAAAGGTCAAGGTATCTGTGACATTTTAAAAGATGACTTGGGAAGCTAGTAACTGATAAATGATTCTTCCATCCATCCCTGCTAATTTTGGATTTGCACTGTTTGCAGATAGTTGCTGTAACATCCCCTGGTTCAATGGAAAAATGCACTCATGGAACGAAAGGAAGCTTGCAGAGAACATTTCCAAGAATTTGACAGCCTGGGTTTAAATAGAGGCAATTGGATAGGACCAGTCATGTTCAACCCCTTCTTATGCATAGGTGAATGCTATATATCTTATTTATATGTAACCAGAGGACAAAGATAGAATGGAGCATCTTGGGATAATGATGAAGCACAGAACACAGCCAAGCTTCTTTAATTGGTTTGGAGCAATGGTTCTACCCTAGGCAATGTTCACATTGTGTGGTCTTCAACTCTCAAAATTCCCAACTATGGCCAGTTGAGGGCTATGCATCTGGAATTTTCCTTAGTTGGAAAATACTAAAACAGAAATAGCATTCGTACATTAAAAGAAGATTTCTACCCCTTTGGAAATCTAAATGGATGAAAAGAAAGGAAAGTACATTCTCTTGTTGAAGAAGGTGAAGTTTAAAGCCATCCATTGGCAGTCCATTCATCTCTAAAGGCCAAGTTATTCAATGATAACCACATATCTGTCACTTGAAAGCTCTTTCTGAGAGTAAAAAAGCCATCCTTGGAAAGCAATTGGGAACAGAGAAGAATTGTGAAATAAGGGAATTTGTATTTAAATTCCTCCTCTTAAACAAGGCACTATCCTCTGAAAGACCCCTTAAACTACCATTCTATCATTTGGATTCCATGTTTACCTTGACTCTTGGATTGTTTGGTAATAGAGTCTGTCTCTAAATTCTGAGAAATTAAGATTAAATGTCCACATAAAAATTCAGGATGCAATTCAGTTTTCAGAAATAAGACATCATTTTAGTCCTCCTACACTTTTCCTTGGGGGAGCTAATGCAAGTAAGAATGAACAATTGGACAGGAATTTGGAATACAGGCCTAGGACACATACTATGCCCAAAAAACAGTTCATTTGGCAGAAGAGTGAGGAAGAATATAAAACATATTTCCCAAAGGAAATACTTGAAAAATACTTGAAAAATACTTGAAAAAATACTTGAAGCATTGAGAGTTCAAAATAAAATTTAATGGTAAATTTATACTTGTTTGGAATTCATAAACCAGCTCATTCTTTAAAACTGCTTTTAAGAGTAAAGGAAAGATGGAGCAGGATATAATGCAGGCTAAGAATCTTACAAAATTTGCAAAATGAAAATGAAAGATTTATGTGAGTGTTTCCAGAATGAAACAAAACATGTATGTTTGCAATAAACATATGGCTAAAAAATAAAATAAAAGAAGTACTGAGGTGCTATTTAAAAGAAGTACTACTAAGGTGCTATTTTGGGTGTGGAATATTGGAAGCAAAGGCAAGGAGGTCTGTCATGACAGGCCTCAGGCTAATACTTTCTCAACTATCCTGAGAAATCAGTTAAGTGAGTTGTGCCTGATTTTATGACCCGTTTTGCTTAAATGTATTACTGCAGTTGTTAAGGGACTTCCCTTATTCACTTTGCTTGTCAGAAACCAGTGGGGAAGGTCACAAATGGCAATCAAATGACCGCAGGATGACGTAACCATTGTAAATACATGCGGTTACCAAATACCCATATTTTGATCATTAATTGCGGTGATGCTGCAATGGTCATAACTGTGAGGACCATTTGTAAGACACTTTTTCAATGCAATTGTAACTTTGAACAGTCACTAAATGAATGGTTCTTAAGTCAAGGACTAACTATATATCCACAGCATACTTACCTACCAGTTACTCCCAAAAAGTTACCTGATCAAAAAATGAAATGAGATTAGTCTGATAAGACTTGTTCTTGATATATGTGCTATCAATTAATGCTTTCAAAGTAATTACAGATTAATCTCTTGGTCTAAAATCTTCCCTAGTATCAAAGTCTGATATCTACTTCACTAAGTCTCCCATTTCCTATTTTTGGAGACAGCGTTGACACTTACCCTCTCCAGAACTGGAACTTAATAGAAATAAGTATTCTTGACGATATTTATCATCTTTTGGAAGACAAGTAAAATACCAAATGATTGGAGAAGAACAAATGTCTCTTGGTTGTAGTAGATACTGGGCATTAACAGCAGTACTAGTACTCCTTCTTCCACCAAGAAGCTTCCATTTGCCCAAACCTATTCAAAAAGCTACATAGCTGAATTTGGAATTGAACTGAACCTCCCTGGTCTAAGTCCCATAACTTAAGCACCACACTGTAATTAATATGAATATGAATGATATTCTTGATATTCATAACTGTCTATAGTTAAATAATTCCAGAAAGCATGTTTCCAAGAAGTCTGGCCAACTGTAAGCTATTTCACCATTTACACTACAGCAGCAACAGCATTATTTCTGAAGCTTCTGTTACGTTATTATTCCTATAATAATGTTTTAAAATGCTTTAAAACAAAATATTTATCTTTGAGGCACTTCCAAAGAAAAGAAGAGGTTTTAATTCCCTGGATTATTATTGGCAGAATCGTGTGGGGAAAAAAGCAATGAAAAATAAACACAATTCCCCATTTTAAGAAGACCAGAGCACTAAAATCTGCAATGCTACTCTTACTTTCCTTTAATAATCTAGTCGTAAGTACGCACTACACCTGGATTCATTATGAGAGAAAGAGACAAAATATTAGAATAGGAAATACTTTCCCAATGTACCTTTCTTACTAATTTTCAGCAATGCCGTAAGCCAAATGCACCATAAACAAAACTCCAGAAATATGTTAGTTTAAAGACAGTCATGTTTGTCAATTTGGGATTGGAAATTCATGCACCACAATAAAGTAATACATTTATTAGAACCAATTGAAATGATACAGAAGCACACCTACACTGGACAAATGTACAACGTCAAGTTCTCTAGAGCTCTTTATCTGGCAAAATATTACAAAAAGTCCCCTACTTTTTTCTATAATCATATGATAAAGAGATATGAATATTTATTCCTTGCTGATCTTGGTTCATTTTAGGTAAGACTGGAAAGCACTCAGCTTTGCCACCCTCCTTTCCATCTGCCATTGTAAATCAGGGTGATTTTATCAGAGAATCTTCAGATGGTGCAGCAGTGGAAACTTCTGGAAACTCTCCAGTTCATCCAGCCCTCTAGTTTTTCTAAGTACTTCCTAGAAGCAACTCCATGTAAGAATTGGCAGAAATAATTATTTCTGACTGCTTCCTATTGTCAGGATTCCAAGTAATAGGCCTATAGCAAACAAAATTCCGAGGCAGATAGATTCCTCAAAGAATAGCTTTATTGGCTATATCATATTGTCACAGATCTGGTGAAAACTGACTCTGAAGTTTCCTGTGGTTTTCACCTAATTAAAAGTAAAAGTCCTTTCCCTTTCCCCAAACAATCAATCACATGGTCCAATCGAGGCTCCGCCCAGTTGTTGGGTAACAACACTCCTCTTCTCTATGACCAGGTGTGAGAATGTCCTTGGTTCCCAAGAGAAATAATTTTGTTTTGGCTAAACAACCTCAGGTATCTCTATTCCCACCCCCTGGCTATCAGCTCCAGTATGGCAAAACTGAAGCAGCAAAATGGTTTCAGTCAGGTCAGTTTCAGGTTGACACCTACTATCATTCAGTGGCTAGTTTAAGAACATTTCCATAGGAATCATTTGTACCGCTCTTGTACCTTCGTGGAACTCTTGTGAATCTGGCAATCATTTCTGTTTAATAGCTTGAACTAATTTATCTTCAGCTCAGGACCAGCCCAAAACAAACTATTCCAAATCTTTCATCTGGGAACCCTGGAGCGCTGTGAACCTTCAAGCCAGGCCATCCTCCATGGGAGGGAATTCTAATCCATATCTTTCGTCTAGTTGGCCATGAAAAGAAAGTGATAGCTAGACAGCTTTAGAACTCCAGGGAAGTAAGCAGAGATGAAAGTCATGTATTCATACAGCTTCTCGTTTCTTCTTTGCGTTCAGGGTTCAGCTCCCTGCAGAGTAATCGAATGCTTGTTTTTATTATTAATTTTTATGAACAGAGAGAGTGGAGCTGAAGACCTGTGGTAACTCAAGCAAGGCATGTTTTTCTCATTCTCCCAATTATTTATTTATTTAGCATATTTAGCCAGGAATCACCGAGGTGGCTGCCTGCCTCTGTGAAAGGAATCTTTTTGGGCAGTGTTATCTTCACCCATGGAACACCCGAATGCCGGTAGGCATCCCGGGGAAGCTCCTTTCTTGTCCCTGCATGGTTTATTCACTCACGGGAATCGAACTACTGAGCTGCCGCCCTCAGCAGTGCACAAGCCCAGCATCTTGCCATGTGAGCCACTGTGGCCCCCCATTCCCATATCTGCTGACCCCATTCTCCCAGTTTTTGGGGTCAGCAGATATGAAGACCAACTATGGATCATTTTCAGACTACTTTTGACAACTGTGAAATATGGAAATACTCCCTAAGAAAGATGATTAATTATGTGCCATTAAGTTGGTGTCAACTCTCGGAAACTACATAGATGATCTTCTCTAATCTGGTCCTTAAGCTCTCCCAATAATGCACTCATCACCACTGTATAGTAACTGAATCCACTCATCTTGCTGCTTCTCTATAATTTTTTTTTTAAAAAAATACAAGTACTTTTTCTTGGATATCTGCTTCTCTTCTTTGCCTTCAGGAGCTGGTATATAAAATTCTGTTTCATAATGTAGTTGGGGAACTGCAGTATTTCACTGTTCACTGTTTTTCTGAAACTTTTCAACCAGATCACCCCTTTTAAATATTAGCAATTTTTAGGACAGTTTATTTATTGACAAATTTTACATGTAAATAGTTTTTCTTTATGTCTTTTATTCCATTCACTTATTCTGCAAAGCAGCCAGGTTTTTTTAAAAAAAAATCTCCAGTGATATTTATATATTGAAGTTAACAATAGGACAACTTTGCCTTTCTTTCATTCTTTATTTTTAAATGCATCAGCAGGTGGGAACACCTGGCCGACTTGCTTAATCTTGGAAGATAAACAAGTGAGTCTTGATTAGTACTTGAATAGGATACCATTGGGAATTCCAGTGGTGTTAGCTAGAAAATATTACTGAGATGTTAACCAGGAATTGAGCTTGACTTGAGAACATCCTTCCTTCTATCTTCTATCAAATCTCCAGATCATTCCTTTTTTCTAGGTGTGAGAAGTGTCTCTCTTTTTAAAAACCAAGCAACAATTTTTGTACGAGGAATTGGAAATAAACAGGCTTTAACCCTCTCTCTTCAGCTTCAGGTTTAAGCTCAAATTTTCAGGAGGCAAGATCTTAAAATATCAAATTTGTTGTAAGAGTAATATATTCTCTAGAGGAACAGGAAGAATCTAAGAACTGTTCTAAGTTTATTTTTTCTCTTCCTGAGCATGGAAGTCTAATTTATTGACTTTCTAATCTAATTTAAATCTAAATTTAAATTAATTTTAAATTAATAAAATACAATTTTAATCTAATTTAAAGTTTAATTTAGTATGCTGCAACTGCCAAAAAAGCCAACATAGTCCTAGATTGCATTAATAGAGGGATAGAATCAAGCTCACATCGGTACATTATAAAGTGGTATTAACACTTTATGTTAATACCTCTTTATAATGCCTTAGTAAGACCATACTTGGAATATTGCATCCAGTTTTGGTCACCACAATATAAAAAAAGATGCTGAGACTCTAGAAAGAGTACAAAGAGGAGCACAGTGGTGGGATTCAATTTTTTTTTACTACCGGTTCTGTGGGCGTGGCTGGGTGGGTGTGGCAGGGGAAGGATACTGTAAAATCTCCAGTCAGAAGTGGTATTTGTCGGTTCTCCGAACTACTCAAAATTTCCACTACTGGTTCTTCAGAACTGGTCAGAACCTGCTGAATATCACCTCTGGAGGTGCAACAAAGATGGTTAGATTGAAGACTAAAACATGTTGAAAAATAGTTGCAGGAATTGGTATGTCTAGTTTAATGAAAAGAAGGACCAGAGGTAACATGATAGCAGTGTTCTATAGCAAATATTGATCCAAGGTCAAATGCATCATTAGTCTGGAGTTTCTACATACCGAAAGTGACCTAGGTCCAGCCCCCCCCCCCCCACTTGAAGTCTGTTGATTTTTTATCTGACACTAATTTGCCTTGACAAATTCTTGTGTACAGATTGCATGGAATAAACTGGTTTTGAACACTATCCTGGCTCCTGGTTGTCTCTGCCTGACAATTCTTTTTTATAGCAACCACAAGTGATGAGACACTAAGAGGGACTGACCCAAGACATCCCACAAGCTTCATGACAGTTTTGGGGTTTCAAGTAAATTTTCCCACATAGAGTTCAGTATTCTAACCTCAAGACCACATTGACTCTACAATAAGCAATGTTTTTTTTTTATTTTTTTCTATAACCATCTTTGACCTCAGAGATCATTTTTAGGGGATTCTCTTGCCAAGTTGATTTTTCACCCACCTAATCTCAGTCCCACAGCCCTGCCCTCGTGTGAGGATATGTTCCTTTCAAATCAGGGAGGGAGAGACTGGCAAAAAGCCAAACAGCTGCATTTGGTAAGAACAGATTGTAAATCACAAGGCAGTAGGAAGCCCAGAAGGGAAAGGGATTACAGTAATTGTGCCTGAATATAATAAAACCAGAAATTAATTTATCTAGATCCTCTTGTCCTTTCTGAACATCTTTGTGATTTTACAAGCAAATAGGAAATAATTCTTATGCAAATCACCCTTGCGTACGTGACAAGACAAAAAAAGGGAGGTGGAATGTGCGTGAAAATTTAATAAGACCTTTTCTTCAATCCGCTTGTCAAGCAAGTGCAAATTTTGTTCTCTGAACCCAGCTTCCTTTTATACTTTGATTTGTTTCTTACTTTCCAAATATATTTCACATCATCCCAAGCCTGGCACCATCCAGATGTATGACTTCACTTCCCATAATTACCAGCCTGTAATTATTTTATAATTACTGTAATTTTATAATTACTGGCTAGTAATTACTCCACACAACTGGAGAACAGGCTCCCACTGACTAACCTGGAAGAATTTGTCTGCCAGTGATGATTAGCAATGGTGGCTCTACAGATCCTTCAGTGGCAGAGAGGGGGGTCATCATGGAATTGGAGGAGCTGGAGAGAAGTGCAGAAGAAGAAGCTGTTACCCTCAAGCTCTGCTTGTCCATTTTCTGTAGTTACTGTAAATCAGGGATGTCAAACTTGATGTCATTGAAGGCTGCATCAGGGTTGTGTTTGACCTTGAGGGGCCAGGGTGGGCATGGCCAGGCTGGGTCTGGCTAGTTCAACATCACTGGTGCTTATGATGGCCCAAGTGCTCTGCCAGCAAAATCGGGCTCCCGAGCTCTGTTTTCAGTTGCAACCTTCTGCCAGCAAAAACTGAGCTCTGAAGGACTGCCTGAGGCCCTCCTGGGCTCTCTTTTCACAAGCAGAGGCACCGTGGGCCGGTCCTTTGCCATTTCCAGGGTGGCCCCACAGGCCAGAATTTGACACCACTGCTGTAAACAGAAATTTAAAGGGGTATTTTATCTTCTCTCATTCAGCAAACATTAATATACATTCATGCCACTTGCTGTATTCCAAGTGTAATTTTTCTAAATGCTAAAAATGTGTCACAGCAAAAGACTTTTGAGAAGAAGAAAGAGGAAGGACACTTTCTTCTTTATTTCAAGCCACAATCTTCTGGAGAATGCTGGTAGCACACACCTGGTCCTCCTTCTCTGGGACATCACTATAAGCCTATATAATTTGTAGGGTTAACAAAGAGAAATTAGATACCTGGGACAAAACATTTGACAATTCATGAGTCTACTGCAGTGCAAATCTTTGTCATGCATCCTTTTTTTCTATTGTTTCTTTCATTTTGCTTTCCTTCTTGAACTTCTGGTATTTTCTCCAATATATTATATTATTTCTCCTAATATATGCCCAGAATATTTGTAATTCCTTTGTAGAAATATAGCGGTAGAATATCTTTCACTATTATGACTCAAAAGTGCATGTCAAGTAAAACATCCCTTCTGTTACCATCACTCTATATACTATGTTTGCCAAAGATAGTTTCAAAAGATTTCTGTTTATACATTGGTATGATTCAATATTGGACTCTGAATAAGCAGGAAGGGAGAAGTATTCACACCCTTGAATTTCGGTGTTGAAGAAGACTCCTGAGAATACTATGTGGACAGCAAGAAAACAAATCAATAGAGTATCCAATAAATTAGAGTTCTTATGGGTTGTCATGGAGAAAAATCTATCTGTGTAGTTACTAGGAATTAAAAAAAGACTTGATGGCACATAATCAGTTAATCAAAAAAGGCCACACAGTTACGTATTAACTTTTTGAAAGTTATTTATAATTTGATAGAATCCATCTTCCTTTTTGGGGGTTGTCCGCATGTCAGAGTTCAGCCTTTCTATTTCTGAGATAGAAAGCCATGGACAAAAGGAAGATATTCCTAACTGCTGGCCTCCTGTTAGGGAAAAACTAAGGTAATTGCCTCAGATGGGGTTTTTTGTATGTGCTATGGAAAGGTATCAGATATGACCCTGTCCCATTTATTATTACTGCTTTTTTATTATCATACAGAATTTTTGGATTCCCCCCCCCCCCCCCCCCGCCCTTCAAATACTAAATATCTCCATCAAGTTGGCTTTTGAAGTGCCGGGATATAAATGTGGGAGATCTTGCAAGTTTTCTTTGTTTCTTTTTCTTTTTGGAGGTCCGGTGGGTCCTTCTAGTCCTTCAAAAGGGAGTGAGGCTCCTCAGAAAATTGGTTCTGATTGGGTTTGGGGGAAAGTATTGGAACAGGCATGTCAAGAAGGAATCTAAGTATATTGGTTGAAAGGCAGATTCTACAGTCTTGGTTACCATCTAGTCCTGCACAATCAACTCTGCCTGGGGAAGTACACCCACAGGCAACGTTAAAGATAGAAAACCTCTTTAAATGCTTGTCACCTACACAGGAGATCCTAATCATCCAGAGATCTAAAACATAGGTGGCTGAAGGACCTGTCCATTATATCAGAGCCAACAGATTCAAGTTTTTCCTAGATACCAATGCCACTCCACAAGACTTGTACTGCCTGATTCTAAGATGTGTTATAGATTTCTCCAAGAGTAAATTTTGAATTTTCATTGCATTTAAAAACAATATCATTTCTGTGATTGCTAATTTTTATGATGCACATGTAATTATGTCTCTGTACGAAAGAAAGAGGCACAGAAGGGCCCAAAGCCCCATTGCATCTATGGTTTCTTGAATTATGGTCTGTTAAATAAGTCACCATTAGCTGTATTTAGACCTCAAGCAAAGCCTCAAGCCTTACTATCCACAATTATGGCTTAACTCACTTTGTGAATCTAAGCACTGTCAACGATTCGTAGTTATCAGAAGAATAGTGATCACAGTTGCATATCATTCTAAGTCGAAATTCTGAAAAACAAGGATTCCTTCTCATGGCTCCTGTTACCGAAAGCAACCAAAAAACAATCTGATGTACAAATCTCTGATTGTCAAATGAGCCAGGAACCAGAAAGAAACCAGAGGTTTTGATTCTTTTTTGTTCAGGGAGGAGCAACTTGGAGTTTCTGTTATTTATCATGACATGTTAATGTCACAATACTCACTTGATTGCTCTCAAAGTGAGGAGAAATGTATCCTTGCTAAAGCAGAAGTTTTCAAAACTTCAGTTTAATAAAAGGTGATCATTTTTTAAATTGTTCTACTTCATTTTGTTTTGTTTTATTTTCACTCCATTGAAATAGCAGCATAAATATATGGTCTGTGTCAAAATAATTCCATAAGGAAATGAGCCAGAAGGTGAAAAGAGAAAGTTTGTTGTGCTGTATAAACTGGCAGTTTCTCAACCAGATTAAACACCAAGGAGCCAAAATAAATAAATATAATCTTAGCTGTTACAATGTGACCTGTAGCTCATTAATCCTAATGGAGAAAAAATACAGTAGTGTATCTTTTATGCATGAAATAAAGGGGAATCCTAATGAAATTAATTGGATTGAAATCAGTTTCTGACTTTGTTAAATTTTCCTGTTCGAGCAGGCATTGTATATACATGTATATAGAATTAATAACTTATGGTTATTGTCAAAACCAAACATCACAAGCTAGTTCTGATAAGTTTTGCAGACTTAAAGCTTCTTGGGTCAACAGGATTTCATCATACATTAAAAACTTGGGAAGACACAACTGTTTTTTCTAGAACAAATGTTTCTAGAGCAATTTCCACAATTAATTTTACTTACCAATTAACATAAGCAAGTGGATTATAAGAACATAAGAGATGGGATATAGTTGGATGCTCCTTAACAGAAAAACCAAAGCAAGCAAACAGGCAAGGCCTCTGTTGCAGTTCCTAAGTCATGGATATGCTCATACTTAAAGTTTTCTTTTCCTTCTGTTCAACCATGTCTAATAACAACTTGCAGTTTTCTTGGCTTTTCAGAAACAACTTGCCATTGCCTACTTCCTAGGGCTGAAAGAAAATGAATGGCCCATGGTCACCCAACTGGTTTCGTGCTTAAGACAGGACTAGAACTTGGGCCTTCTGGTTTCTAGTCTGGTGCCTTAACTATTACAACAAACTAGTTCTATAGCGCAAGAACAACTAAAGTTCAAACCCCTGCCCAGCAATTTGGCCCTGGCTTTTTACTGAAGCCAATGTCCATCTTGATAAGAAAGTACTTTTACTAAGTACTTTTGCATAACAAATCCTGGTACATGCCTGAAATGCTAAATAAATAAATACACACATAATAATAAAAAGAGTTTTCCACATTAAAAATCTTGATCTCTGGATAACCTAAGAGAAAACCTTTGTAAGGGTTCCAGGGAAATGTTTTTAATGTTGGAAGTCAAGACTGATTGAAGCCATAAATGATTACCTCCTTTTGAAATGTTGAATCAGTCCTGAAGATGGAAATTCATAGTCATTTCATTTGGCTTTTCAATCAGTTTGGATTTAGTGTGGACACACTAGACATGATCAAGGCATGTTAGCTGATGATCTAGAAGGTAAGTCTGGATCATCAGCCAACTTCCAAAAATCCAGTCCTGATTTCTGTACAATAGCAATGCATTTAGGCTGATGCCCTAGTACAGACTAGAGGCAAGACAGGACCTGATAGGTCAATCCCTTGCTTCTTGTCCTTCCCCTCTTAGCAGAAAATCAGTGGTTATTGGATGGCTGTAATGTGGGAAGGTCTTCCTGTGCCTGTTTTTTCCTTTTAGGAGTAAGTCTCGCCACATTAATCCTGTAAGTTAACTTTACCTCATGGATCCCCTTTTTCTGCTTTTCTATATTCATCTGGTTTAGCCTAATGAAATTTCTTTCTTTCTCTTTTTTTCTTTCTTTCCTTCTTTCCTTTCTTTCTTCCTTCCTTCTTTCCTTTTCTTTTTTTTCTCCACACAGCCCTGATAAACTAAACCTATGGACTGATCCTTTGAAGAAACAATATAGTTGACTCAACTTCCTTGCAAATGGTAGATTTTGTTAAGGAACTTTGATGCAGTGTTTCCATATTGCAGAGAGCTTGATTTTCATTCCTGTTTCATGATTGTATTGTTTTTCTATATGCTCCACTTTAATATTGCTATGATAATCGTTCTCATGCAATTTCTCTTTATGATTGCCTTGTTTAGCAACCATTTAAAGTTACAACTGTGCTGAAAAAATAACCTTATGACCGGTCCTTGCACTTAATGATCATCACTTCATCCCTGCTGTCTTTTGATTGATATATGGGCACTCACAACCTGCAGGTGTTATGACTTTCACAGCATCCTGCTGTCACATAATCACCATTTGTACACTTTACTACCAGCAAAATCAATGGAGAAGTAGCAGTAAAATTGCAAGTCACAGACATGTGATGTCTTGCTTAATGATCCATTGTAAATCAACAATTGAATGGGAAGTGACATCAAAAGTCTTTCATGATCACAAGTGATGTTTTGTTTAGCAACCATGTCGCTTAGCAACTGAGTTGTTGGTCCTAATTTTGGTCACTAAATGAAGACTAGTTGTATATACATACATATAGTGGTGGGATTCTACCACTTCAGACCGCTTTAGGTGAACCAGTAGTTTCGGTGAGCGTTTGACCCCACCCACTGCCCCTGCTCTTTCCTGTGCTTTATTTCCTGGTTTTTTAGCACAGCTGATTCACGCAGCAGAGCAGTTTGCTGTGCATCAACTGTTTTACTCACCGGGGATGCAGCAGAAGGTAAGTAATTGAGTTGAAAATGGGCTTTTTGAAATGTAGAGCACGTGCTGAATCGGTTGCTACACCAGTTGAATCGCACCATTGCATGCATGCATGCATGCATACATGCATGCATACAAACATACATACATACATATTTTTGGTTTAAAAATATTTGTAATTAAAGCTACCATGGTAGTTGCAGTTGTCTTAAGGTGGGGCACCCTTAGTTCTGGTTGAAGGAAGGCTATTAGATTTCTGAATGGAAGCTAAGATGGCTTGAGAAGAGAAGACTTACTGCTCTTTCAACTATCACTTAAGAGGAAAATGGAAACAGGTCCCTGTTGGAACAGTCTCAAAAGAAGGGATAGAGCTGGCTTTCCTTTCTACTAGGAAATAGACTACGCTTCTCAAAAAACCCCGATCCTGACTCATGTGGCAGCCATTCTATATACAGCCTCCAATTAATAAATAAAACCTGTAGACTTCAGAACCACGAGATGCAACAGAGAAATGTTGCAGAAAATGTTTTTGGTGGCATTACAGAGCACTACCCAGGCAGACTAAAATTATTGTCTCAAGCAACAGAGGCTAAGGTGCCTCAAGGCAATCCCCCTTGTTAACCTTTCTGAACCTCCCAACTGTTCCTTGCCATTGAGAGAATCGGATGACTGTCTTCTTCAGAAGACTGGCAGGCTGACCTTAGGTGTAGGGAAATCATTTTAGGCCAAAGCCATCTTGCCTTTTTGATCCACTGTAATTCCCCGATCAGTGATGGGATTCAATTTTTTTTACTACTGGTTCTGTGGGCATGGCTTGGTGGGCGTGGCAGGGGAAGGGTACTGTAAAATCTCCAGTTAGAGGTGGCATTTGCCAGTTCTCCAAACTACTCAAAATTTCTGCTACCGGTTCTCCAGAACTGGTCAGAACCTGCTGAATTCCACCTCTGACCCCGATCCTTCGATCAGAAATGTTGTGTAGTAGCTTTGAAGCCTAACTAACTTCTAGCTTCTAGTTTAGAAAAAAATATTTGTACATCTTGTCATTTTGTGTTAGGCATACACTTTTTTGGGTTGCCTGACACATTATTGAACAAATGCACCCATTTTCTCTTTGCCTTGAGATAGCTTTTACAATATATGATTATTATTATTATTAGCGCGAACATTGCAACTCTGAAGTATAGAGCCAGAGAAATACACAAAATTCTATTTTTTAAAATATTTTTTAAAATTAGGGAATTTATATTTCCACCTATTCGCACATAGTGACTCAAGGCAGCTTACAGAATATATAAAACCTTATATAAAAACCATAAAACTAATAAAGAAGAGTCATATAATAAAGTAATATAATAAAATCAGATTTAACAGATTTAACAGATAATCAGAGTTGGAAGGGACCTTGTAGGTCATCTAGTCCAACCCCTCGCCCAAGCGGGAGACTCTACACCATTTCTGACAAATGGCAGTCCAATCTCTTCTTGAAAGTCTCAAGTGATGGTGCTCCCACAACTTCCAAGGGCAAGGTGTTCCATTGGTTGATTGTTCTCACTGTCAGAAAGTTTCTCCTTATTTCTAGGTTAAATCTCTCCTTGTTCAGTTTCCATTCCTTGTCTGGCCTACAGGTACTTTAGAAAATAGCTTGACCCCTTCCTCCCTGTGGCAGCCCCTCAAATATTGGAAGACCACTATCATGTGTCCGTGGTCCTTCTCTTTACTAGACTAGCCAAGCCCAGTTCCTGCAATCGTTCATTGTATGTTTTAGCCTCCAGTCGCCTAATCATCCTGGTTGCAACCCCCATCCCTCTTCTAAAATGTCAAGGTATATCATTTGTAATGTTCCTGCCATGGCTTGGCCATCTCTGACCAATTGAGTTCTACGTAAGTAGGCTTTCCATGAGTTTTTGGTCTCCTGCCAGTGAATGAAGCTTAAACAATAAAAACCACTTTTAAAAAAGACTTTAAAACAAGGGAAGGCTTATCCCATCCCCAGGTTTTGGGTGTGGTACACAATTTGTTGTCTGCGGACTGTGCAGGATGTTTAAGGAGAGGTTCTCTATGGAGCTGACCAATGATATCATTGTAAAAACAAACAAACATACAGGCCTCCCCCCTCCCCCCAAAAAAGGCCTTGAGAAGCTGTCTCGCTGTCTCGCTCTCTTGCTTCACTCTTTCCTTGCGCACAAAGCTAAGCGTGCAATAGATCTTGGATCTGTAATCTTTTTTTTTTTTTAAGTACTGGGATGCGGGGGCAGTGGCGTAAGAGGCATTGTCTTGAAAGGGGCTTAAAATGAGGAAATTGGGAGTTAGGTCAGCAATTGTAAATATCCTCCGGGTAATTCAATGTGTTTGTTCTGAAGCACACTTCCAGAAGTCCCTGACTTATCATCGGGACACCCTGGCACCAGGGTTTTCAGTGAGAAAGATCAGTTCTCCTGATAACGCTGAGAGCAAAAGCTCCACCTACGGCCCCAAACAGAGGGTGGATGGGTTCATTCATTGCTTCATAGGGAGAATGAAAAGACGATGATGGAACTCAAGGCAACAGAAAACTACTTCTATTATCAGAAAGCAGGGGTTTGCCTTTGCTTTCTCATTAAAATGATAAATCTTGGGTAAAATTAAATTGATTTTTTTTTTAAAAAAACTTGTCCTATGTACTCTCCAGGTACAATAATATATCTTGGTAGTAGGTAATAATATAAAGGTGTAAAATCTGACTACTACTCCCACCTTTTCTGGTTTGTGCTAATATAATTCGAGAAGTTAAATATATCATTTAACTTCCATATGTAACTTTTTCTAATGAGCAACTGTATGCAGATGTCCCTAGAGATCCCCAGATATCTAACCTGCAAAGTTCAGAATAATGTTGACAAATGGATAACCATTTGTCTGAAATAATATAGGGTTTCCTACCTATGCAGGGGGTGGGTCTACAAGACCTCCACGTCCCTTCCAACTCTGACTATTCTGTTCTGTTCTGTTCTATTCTGAGAAATTGGCTGAAAGTAATAAAATGAAATATGAGGCCAGTGCATATTTGAAATGCCAGCTTCATGTAGTGGTTAAGCACCTGACTAGAAACCGGGAGATGGTGAGATCTAGTCCTTCCGTAGGTGTTAAGTCATCTGGGTGTACTTGGACCAGTTTTAAGAGGTTTTAAGAGGTTTTAAGGACCTCTTGGCCCTTAAAAGAAGACAAGGGCAAACTACCTCTTGCCAAGAGAACTGATCAATTCAGGCAGGAGGCGACCATGATTCAAAGAAACACATGCACAGTGTGTTTTTATTTACACTTCTAAAATGGAGGGTGCCTAGCACGGACATATTGTGCGAAATATTGTGGAACAGGAGCCAATTGCAAACTGAATATAAGTAAGCAGTAAAATGTCGCTACAAAAAAAAAAATGGAATGTTATATAACACTTCCATAATCTAACTATGAAATCACAGGAAGTAGTAGAACTCCACTTTATGGTATTTTGCACTAGTTTGATATTTTAGATGAGGCCAGTTCTAGATCCCACAGAAAAGATTAAAGAGTGGCAAAAATGAACAGAGGATTGGAAACTCAAGCTCAGTCCAGTCAAGAAAGGTTTTAGGCCTGGGAATGTTTTGCAGTATCAGAAGACAGATACAGAGATATAAAGGGACCTACAGAATCTGGCACAAGTACATCAGTAGACTGATAGAGACAATGAGGCCAAGGCCAAATGTTCTGGCCATGGATACTTCAGCCCAGACATGCATAGTTGTGTTACTGCCAGACTCACTTTTGCTCTGCTTGGACAAGTTGACAGCCATTCCTCCTCATATTTGCATGAGCATTCCTCCCCACAAGGATTGTGACCCACAATTTGTGAACTCCTATGTAAATCTTTAGACATTTAGAATCTTTGAAGGGTGCTTCGGGGCTCTCTTTTTCCTGTTTGATGTCCATATGAATCTTTTGGGGAAGGTTGTCCACCAATGTGCTGATGTTTGATGATACACAATTATATATTTTGTTACAGACTAGGGAAATCTGTCAAAATCCTGTCCTGGGTTCTAGATGGGAGGAACCATTTCAAATTCAATTGTATCAGGACTGAATGGCTGTGGAAATTAGGACCATCTAGATCCAAAAAGACTCCAACTTTAACCTTTGGTGGGTTTGTGTTTCCCCATTCAAGAGTGGTTTGAAATCTGAGGGTCTTCTTCAGGGGTGGGATTCAAAATTTTTAACAACCAGTTCTATAGGCATGGCTTAGGTGGCGGGCATGGCTCGGTGGTCATGTTATTGGCTGGGTGTGGCCAACTCAATATCACTCACATCGAGGCACGCATCTCCTTTCCTGGCCTCTCGTGATGCTGCAACAGTCGTAAGTATGAAAAATGGTCATAAGTCACTTTTTTCAGTGCCATTGTAACTTTAAATGGTCCCTCCACACAAGCAAAGTACCAACAAAGGAGGGGAAAAAAACTCCAGAGAAGTTCCTGAGACAGGAAGTCTAGTCCTGCCAAGAATGTAATAAAGGTTAACGGAGAGGCAGTTTCTGTAAGCAACAGCAGAATGTTTCCTTCCTGCCTTCCTTACAGGATTAGGCCAGTAATTTCTTCAAACAACAGGTTCTCCGAACTGCTTAGAATGTTAACAACTAGTTCTAGCGAATAGGTGCGAACTGGTAGAATCTCACCCCTGGTCTTCTTCAATATACAGTTCCTGCTCAGTGAGAAAGTAGTAGCTGTGGCCAAGAAGGCTTTTGCATAGCTTCATCCATGTTCTAGTTATGCCCTTTCCTGGATCAGAAGCAGGGGTGGGATGCTACCGGTTTTGCCTGGCTCTATAGAATTGGTAGCTCTGAAGAGCAGCAGACACAGAACCGGTTCTGTGTCTGCTGCTGTTTTTGCCCACCTGCCTGTCCAGGCAGTTACCTGACCTTTATTTCCTGCTTTTTCAACCTCAGCTGCTTTGTGTGGCACAGCTGAGGTTGAAAAAGCAGTAAAAAGTGGTTTTTCAAATGCTGCACATCTGCGCACAGCGCTTATCAGCTGTCCAGGCAGCACAGCTTAAGGTATATTACATGCACGCACAGCGTGTCTGGTGTGCAAAGTGCAAAGCGCACATGCACATGCAAAACGTAATCACTGAACCAGTAGTAACACCGGTTGAATCCCACCCCTGATTAGAAGTCCCTTTTAGGCAGTCATTCATGACCTAGTTACCCCACCCCATCAGCTAATACAGCGCACTGTACCCTACATATGGCTTCCCTTGAATACCACTCAGAAACTTCAATTGGTCCAGACAGTTCAACTGTGACATCTCTGCTTTTTGAGCTGCACTAGCTATGGTTTGCTTCCAGGTGCAGTTCAAAACTGGTAGCTATGTCTTATAAAGCCCTACAAGGCATAGGACCTGGTTACTATTTGAGAGACCATCTATCGTCCATAATTTCTAGCAGTCAATATGAGTCAGCAGAGTTGGAGCATTTCAGGAAGTCTCTTCAATTAAACAGTGTAATCTTTCATGGCCCATTTAATGTGCCTTCTGTATCACAGCTGAAATCCAATATGACTGTCACCAGGATAAAATTCCCGAGAATCTTAAAAACCTCTGCCATCTTTTTTTTTTTCTTGTCCTTACTTTATTTTGTTGCAATGGTTGTTTTAAAGTTGGGTTGGATTTCATTCTCTTCATTATATTGTGCACCAGCCAGAATCATTCTGGAGTTGGGAAGTACCTAAGTTGAATAAATTAAATTGTGCCAATGAAGGGAATGGGTGATGCTTTGAACTATGACTCCTATAGTCTCAAAATTAATCAGCTAGATGGAGCTGTTACAATTAATGTTGAAGGTCATCAGATCATCTGCCTTTCTATAGGATAGAAGGACACCTGTATCAAGGAAAGCTATACTGTATTTTGAGATGGCAGAATCTGTAGTGCATTGTTACTTTAGCATTAATATACTGTCTTAGACCATTTATTATTATTTATAGACAGAGATTCAATAACTGAAATTATTGTAATTGTGACAGGAGAGAAACTGAAATTCTATTCTAGTGATATACTATACCATAATAATTGGGTTCTATCACACTAATTCATAATGCAGCTTCTTTGGCTTTAGCTTAAAATGTTGTATAAAACCAGTCACTGTGCCTTATTCCACAAATCATGAAAAAGGAAACTGTGGTTTACTCAGTCCAAAAGTTGATAGTACAAGAAAATTTGAAAGAGTAGATTTTCTTGCTGACCACCCACCCAGTGAGTTGTTTAGACAATTCAAAGCACATCTGGTAAGCATATGTAAAAAAAACAGGATGGTTTAAGAGAATTTTGGACCATTCCATTTCCTCTTCTTTCAATTGCCTACATAGTTGGTTCTTTGAAGTGGGTAATAGACCATGTATAAATGCTTCATTTGTGGCTGAATATCAATTTAAGATAGCTGTCTCCCTACTACTACTGTACTATTTCACTCTCAGACAATGGGAGATGGCTACCAAAACTGGTAGACTTTAAATAACTGGGCATAAACAAATCCTGGCTTTAAGACATAGTCACTAAGATCACCCAGCACCATGCATTGGACTGAATATTACTCTATGCAAGTTCAAAGCCTAAAGGAATTTTCTCAGTGACCAAAAGCAGTTTCCATTTTTCATTCCCCAGCTCAGACACCAAGAAAGCTGACCCATTTTTATCATAGAGATAGATATACATAGATATCCATCTGTGATTAATACAGCTGGTAATGACCATTGATGATAACCAGTCCAATTTCAGCATGTTCCATCTAGGGTGATAGAAGCTCAGGGATGGAACTGAAGGCCACAGGACCTTTATAGTTAAACTGAGCACAATTCAATCAAATAATGTATTTGTCTCAAGTGCAGAGCCTTTCCCCAGAGGATATCCTGTCTGAGATGATTAGATGCCAGCCTGCCCTTTATATTCTAAAGGGAAAGCCTAGCCAACATTAAAAACACAAAGTAACATAACAAACAACATTGATTTATCTCAAAATATGTCAGGAATGTGGAAACTAGGCCACTTGAATATCCCTGAAACCCAAGTTCACATTTGCAGAGCAAAAAGGGTTTAGCAAAGAATATATATATTTATAATTTATCCTTAAGTTATCCTAAAGCTTCAGTCAGTATTAGTTCCAGGTAAAACAAAGTTCAATATACTACATTTATACGTCATGATAAACCATGATTGTAAGTTACTATGGTTTGTTCAGCATACCATAAGGGCCTGGTTGACAATAACATTAAGCCATCACCTGGTTAACAGCCTCTGTCTGGATTCATACAGCATCTTGAACCAAAACTCAGCAAAATTCATTATGATTGAGTAGAGTCTCAATCTTCATTGACTCTCAATTCACCTTTAACACGAATTCAGGGTCCTGGTCTTAGACTAAATTCATCCAGTAACTAAAGCAACACCTGCTCTTCTGACACCCTGAGATAGTTCTCTGAGGCCTGGGTCAGAATACTTTCCCAAACTGTGTTGTGGCAAATAGCTATTCCGAAGAAGGTCTTCTCAGTAGGAGCTACCACTATGTTTGAGACAAGCTTCATTATCTTTTCGGCACTAAAGATGCTTTCATTCCTCTAGGCAGTTGAGTCAATTGAAGCATGGTTGGAAACACATTCGCTGCTTAACTACGTGTTCTGCTACTTTTAAGTTTTATAAAGAAAATAAATGCCAGTGAATTGGGAGTAAATAGGAAAATCTTGTGGGGCTATTAAAAAGGGCCGTGTGATGTCTCTGTGAGCTTCTGATTTTGCAAGGGCATAACCTGTGGGAATTCGAGGAAAACTGATGAACTCCATGTCTATGGATATCCTCAGTCATCCAGGTCATGGTTGCCCAAAGGTGCTTTCTCAAAAGGCAACTGGATTTTGTTTTTCCTTGAAGACATTTCGATTCTCATCCAAGAAGCTTCTTCAATTTGACTGAAGGAACTAGTGGGATTCTTGTTAAGCAAAGTAGTCTGAGCTTGATCAGGTTTGGTAGCACAAAAGATGTGAAGGAGGGTTATCTTTCTTGGACTATGTTCCTCACAACACATAATCACACACAGGAGCTTTTATTTCATGCAGCACCAGGGTTAACCTAACAACAACTTTGGAGAAAGCAAGTCTGGCAACAGTGACACACATATGTTATGGCCCTGTGTCTAGTAACAGACTCTTTCTGTAGCCACGGAACAAGATTTCACATTTTTAAAAATGTGAGTTTAGCACTGAGTATGCAAGAACTCAAGCTACAACAGGTGCTCTTCGCTGAAAAAGCTCAGATGCCCCGCACAAAAGATTGACTACTCTTATATAAACAGCCCTGGAAAAGTATTAAAACCTCTGGAACAATGAAAACTCAAGAAGACTCTTGCCTGTCAGCCTTGTTTCTTTCAGAGGGCAATATGATGGGCATACTCTTTTACAAGACACTATGCTTCCTTGAAAGATAAACTTAGATTGAAAGTCGAGCTGTTTCTCTCAACTAGATTATGGCTTAAAGAGAAGGCTTTGGCCCATAGTTATAGATGCACTCTGAATGAAAAGGAGGAAGCAGTAATGTTGCAGCATTTACAGAAGATTATTTTGCAAGACCTGAAACATGCAGGTTAATTCCATCCATATAGTATTTACTCCTTTCAGAGAGGTTTATCCTTGGGCAAGAGTTGAGAAGACAATTAAATTCACTTGCACGGACTAAGTTTGCACAATAGGCTAAGCTAAAATTAAGCTAAATTGACTAAGTGTACACTAATGTGTTGTGCAAACATAGACTTTTTATGAAGTGCTTTCATTAAAAATATCTTGCCAAGCTACTCTTGGCACACCAATAGACCAAACTCACAGCTATGCAGTGAGGAGATCAAGAAAGATACGGTACTATACTGGGGTGGGGAGGGAGTGGGGACAGAAGGGGAGAAAATAAATTTCAGCAGGTTTATAAAAAAGGGAAAACAAAAGACAGAAATAAAAGGCAGGGCTTATCAGGATTTAGGGCAAAGAATGGGTTTGGGAAATGATCCGGCTGAAGGAAATGAACACATCAAAGGAAGAGAATAAAACTGATGGATCTGGTTATGTTGAAGAACGTCTATAAAGTAAGCAGCAGCCTCTTTCTAATTCACAGAGTTTTTCAGAAAGTTGGAATTAACAAAAGACAGGGAAACTCAAGTGAACTTGGATAGGCTTGCAATCCAAGATATGGTAGGACTAAGGAATTGTTCCAAATCTATGGTTGATCTCTGTAAACACAATGTCCCAATCTCATGCTTAGCATGACCAAATAATAACATAGAAGAGCCCCATAAGATGCCAGTCTGTCTAAATATAGCTTCATTTCCATACTTAAGAAGAGACTGTGTGCTCCTGGAAGTCTATGCACTTAGGCTTCCACTCAACTAGAAACATATGGGAAACCTGAATGCTCACACTTTGTAGATATGATACTTTGCTTCATACATTATTCTAAACTATAATATGGTTTGCTTAGACTATTGTATGAATCCAGCTACAGGAATTTATAATGTCAGGATTATAGCATTGCATGTTATATGAATTTAACCTATGATGGCTTATTCCACAAACGTCTAAGCAAACATAGTTTAATATGCTATATAAATCAGACTTGCATATGAGATGAGAAATCCAAGAGCCAAGGCTAACAGAGTATACGCAAGGAGAGGGAAGAAATACAGTTCTTAACCTCCTTCTCTGCAAATAGACGCTTCCCAATGATGGGTAAATGAATGGAGATGTATTACTTCATATTGTCTGAAAAGGCAGAAACAAGAGCTATTTGTTGTCAACCTTACTGCCACATAAGTCATTTCCTGGAATTTTTATTTGGAAAATGTGGGATTTCCATAAAAGAAGCATGGTCAGCCTTACATAAGGTTATACAGATAGTTGCTTTTTAGATTTCCATTTGGCTTTTGCAAAATTTGTCCCATTTTTGTGGAACACATGTTAGAGATTGTTGCAAACAGTACAGGAGGAATTCATCTGAAAATTGGAAGGCTAAAATCTTCCCAAGACAAATGTTTTTGCACCAAAGAATGTCTGTGGATCTTCACATTGGTTGTATAGCAGAGAGTAAAATACAGAAACAATGTATTAGCTATTTTCCTATTTTGCTTCTCAAGATGGCTTCTCAAGATTCAGTTTGATATAAACATAAACCCATGATAAAATATTTTGATCCAGGAACTAAAAAGGATCGTATGTAGCTCTAGAAAATAAAGATAAAATGGACACTCACAGGCCTATGTGTTGTTAACCAAACTGCTAAAAAAATAAAATAAAACTGTGGTATGTATCTTGTTATGCAACATTTTGGCTCTAAGATAGATTGGAAAGACACAATCAGACATTCTTGTGAAATTCAGACATCATATTAATACTTCTCTTATATAAGGGAAAATAAAAGAGAATTTGGAAAATATTTCAGTGATGTTATGATTTTATCTTACAGATAAAAGTTCAAAGCCTAAAGGAGTTACAAGTAGAAGTTACAAGTAGAAAGTTGCTTTGAAAGAAATGGAGGTGTTACACATGTCCGATAAAGATTGGATCTGCATTGTGGATTAAGCCATGAAATGGTTTCTTTGGTTTTACTTTAGTGTGTTGTGGAATTCCAGCCATTATAGTGAGCTGGAATAATTTACAACTTCATGCTCCTTTCTGCTTCAGCATGCATTGTCTGGTTTTCTAGAAATTTGATATATTTTATAAAATCTAGAAAGTAGTAATTGATTGTGCCTTCTTCTCTTGGGCAAGAAAAAGTCTGCTTGCTTATGAGCATACATTTAGAAATGTTTATGCTTCATTTCTTCATTTTATTCTTCAAGTCATTCATGTAGCAATGTTTCATATGCTCTCTTCCATGAGATCTGCAATGCCTGCTCTTTGCCCAACCCCCAATAAGTTTTTTCCCAGTATATGAATGTATGTATTTAATTCCTTGAGACTTCTATGCTGCTCTAATCACATATATCTTTGTGGGATGGTATCCATTATTTTCTTCCTACGTTGCTTATTTTGGTCTTGAGTTCATCATTCATCCAATATACTTAATGATTTAAAAAATTGGTTGCATTAATGAATATAAATGGAATTGCTCTTTTTACTAATTGTAGCTGTTTTGACAGTTTTGGAAAAAAAACTTTCTGGGAATTAAGCAATTATGGTGTAACCCTTTTAGAGGTTAAAAGACAGCAAATAATCTTCCACCACCCAGTATTCCAAAAACTGAACCTTGATTTTGAATCTTAATAATGTATTAACATCAAAGGAATATTATTAGGATATCTCTTCTTTCTGACCTTCTCTCTTTGGGATTCCAGATTTTTGTTTTGAGGTATTCCCATCACCTCCCTGCCCCTGCTCTTGTTGGGCTGCTACTTTTCTAGAAACTGAATGAATAATTCTAGGATATCTCCCTTTTCTAGATCCTTTTGCTTCTCCTATCCGTCTCAAGAATAGAAATATCTCAATTAATGGCAAGTTCAGATCATTCTAATTACTCTGCTCTTTCTATAATATCAGCTCAGCTTCTACCAAAGTTTTTATCATTACTTCTGTCCACAAAATACACATTTTACAATATGATCCAGCAGCTTTCTTAAATATGACACTTTCTAGATGTATTGGGCACTGATCTTCTACCAGGATAGCCATTGATAACCATTATCATCGGTGAGATAATCCAACACATCTGGAAAGCTGAATAATCTCAGTTTATTCTTCCACAGTGCATGTTCTTGGCTTTGTCATCTTTCAAGATGAGAATTGCAAGAGGAAAACAAGATGATGAAGGTAAGCTTAATAAAACAAAGATACTTGCCTTTTCTGGACAAATCAATGGGTTTTTTGTTGTTGTTGTTTCCTTAACTGATGCCGTGCACTCCATCTCTGAGTAATCTTATCTGCAAATGTATTTATAATCTAAGAAGCCCTTTTAAAGGAAAGTTATATGTTATTTTCTTTTGTAAATAGTAAGTAAATAATGGGTATCAGCAAGAAAAAAAGAGGGGAAATCATGTATGTTTATGCTTCAAAATAACATGTATTCTTTATTACTGCTGTTTTCCCACTCCTATGTACATATATGTGAGAATTTTGTATCTTTCTCAGGGTTATCTACCTCCCCATCCTTCTCATTTTATTATGCTTTGTTGACAGTTTGAAGGCTGGTGATATTGTGCTCATTTCTTTATGTATGTCAACAACATTTAAATAGATGGTTTTGGGCAGGGGTGGGATTTAATTTTTTTAACAACCAGTTCTGTGGGTGTGGCTAGGTGGGCATGGCCATGTGACTGGGTGGGCATGGCTTCTTTTTTTCCAGCACACCCTCCTGGTTTTTTTGCCTCCTGGGCCTCAGGCAAAACTCCTGGGCGGGGGGCATTTTTGTTCCCAGAAGGCTTCCCTGGGGCCTAGGAAGGAAAAAAATGGAGCATAGGAGGGGCATGCAGCGCCCCCCCTATGTTCCATTTTGGGGCCTTCTGGGCCTCAGACAAGCCTGCTGGGGGCATTTTTGCTCCCAAGAAGCTTCCCTAGAAAGCAGGAAAGTAAAAAATGGAGGGGGCAGCACCCCTCCACATGCCCCTTTTGCCTTCCTGGGCCTCAGGGAAGCCTCATGAGTGAAACAGTAAGACAGCGAGGGGGATCCCGGCACAGCTGATCATTGGAACAGCTGATTGACGGGAGGAAAAAAAATACCTTAAGGAGTGACTGGGCAGGGGGACGCAATCAGCGATGTCAAGCATGCACGATGAGGGCTGACTGGGCAGGGAGGGGAGGGGCGGGCGGAGAGGGGTGGGGCCAACCAGGGCATGATTTGCTGGTTATCCGAATTGGGTAGAATCATAACAACCAGTTCTATAGAACCAGTCTGAACCGGTAGAGTCCCACCCCTGGTTTTGGGGCTAGTTTTCATGTTTTCTACTTTCTCAGGACTCAAACATTTTTTTCTGTAACAATTCAGTATCTTCCTTCCCTTTCTCTGAATCAGTCCAACATTCTATCACTTTGTCTGTCTGTCTGTCTGTCTGCATAAAAGTAAACTGTGACAAAATATCTGGATTTGCAGAAGCTATTTTAATGTATCAATGAAAAATAAATGGAAATTTTTCGAACAGCCTCTGCAAGGATGTGAAAATGCTATATGAGTAAGGGAATCAAAGTAGTGGACAGGATCACAGAGATAAGTCATGATATGTATAAAGGATCTAAATATGTGGAAATAAATATGTTGGCCAGAAATTATAAATATGTTGTTTTTAGGCATGTTTTTTCACTTTTTTTCTTTTTCTGCTATTTTTAACAATTATAAATAATAAGGAAAAAAGAAAATTTAGTACAACATTATCCTTTATATGCTTCTTTGGAATATTCTGATTTATTTCCATTACAGAAATGGGTAATTCTTGGAACAAGATATAGAACACAAGGTATTTTATTTTCTGGACTGTATAGTATAAAAGAAATCTTTGGACCATACTAGGATGAAAATTGTGCTTTGATTAAGACCCATGAATATTGGATTTTCTGGAAAAAAAATACTTTAAAAATAGATGGTAAAATCTTATAGAGGGAAGCCAGGATAACTTTAAGTAAATTATTGTGTAATCATTATTTTAATTATTTCTTCCAATTTCAAAGTGGACTCACCTTCACAGTTCTCAAGAGTGACAGTATGCAAGGTTATTTTTTTCTTTTCCTTTATTAATCATTTTTCCTTTTGGAATTGCTTAGTTTAGTTTTACTATTATTCTGTATCTTGGTATTCTACTTATATTTTATAATTTTTCAAAATGAATACATAAAATAAAAATAAACAAAATAAATGGAGATACAAAAATGAAACATATAGAAGCACAAAATATAATGTCAAATAAATCTCAATCATCACCATTACTGGGAGACACAAAGGATCAAATTTAGGGAGAGACAGTCAACGAGAAAATCTATTTATTTGGTTGCTAAGAGTCAACACTTACTTGATGGCCCATAATCAACATCAACATCATCATCATTGCTTGCTCTTGGCAATAAAAGAGACCTTGAGGAAAGAGCATGACATCTTAAATATATGATCTATATGGACAGAGCAAATTTCTGTGAAAGCATATAAAAAGAATGTCAGGGTTCTGATCGATGCCCTGATTAAATCATGAGATTCAGACCAAGCTTCAAAAGAAATCCAGTTATTTATTAGGAGCTTCATGTCTGCACAGACCAAGTGGAGCCAACTCTGACCTCACTTAATTCGCACTTGGCTCTGACCCTGTTTCGCCTTTCCCCGAAGATGTGTCATCAATCACATTCCCCAACAAAGCAATTTTGCAGGTTATGGAAGTCATTCCCTCCGGCCACTGTGCGTTTCTGCAGAGATGGCCTTGTGTCGAGCCCGGTTTGGACTCACCATTACATGAGGGAGGCAACACACCATGGGCAAATGGGGAAACGGAGACATGGTTGAGCTGACGGAGTCAGAATGTGGATGCCAGCCAATCGCAGTGGGAAAATGCGTCACTGCAACTCACAGCTGATAAGAAATGTGGTAGCTTGCCAAAAGCAGCATGAAGAGGCTTGCGGCTATCCAGAGTTTGTGGCCATAGAAAGAAGGCTAGCAACTCAGGGGCAGTAGATGGAAGGGAAGGATAGACAGGGAGTGGGCCATTAGAGGGAGGAGCTACTGGATGTCTGGCTAGTTAACTGGCCGAGGTATGAAGTTAGTACTGGAAGGCAGAGCTCCCAATGCTAACTTTAAATGGGATTACCCAACTCACCATGGTTTGCTGTTTCTCCATGCAGTAAAGGGACTGATATAAATCCTGCAGATTCTTCGTGGAGAATTGGTTTGTGTTGTCTTGCTTTAACTTCGTTGGAGAGAGGGGCCAGGCTGAGACCCTGTCATCGCCGGCTGGAATGTGCTTTGTTTTGACTGAAATACAAGTTCCTTGATGCAGCTGTGAAGTTCGATTCCCCATCTCCCTTGCCTGTAGCAACTCAAGAGCAGGCCAGGGATGCTGCACAAGTTGACAAAGAATAGATGAACAACAAAAGGAGACCACAATTGATAAAAAGAACTTTACCTTGAGGCAGGCAAACAACAGTGCGGCTTCTCCTTTTATTCTAGAAGTCATCATCGTGCTCGGCATGAGAAAGTAACATCGAGCTTGCATTTATTCAAAATCATCTTTCAAATGAAGCAACAGGGCTGTACACATCTGAAAATAATACAGAAAAAACTTGTTTTAGATCTGATGTGAGCACAGAATTTCTGTGCTATCACTTAAAACAGTCATGTCTTTATTCTTAAATTTGAAAAATGGTGCAGTTGCATTAAGAGATGCCTTAAACATATGCTGCTCTGATGATTTCATTCATTAATGCAGCCACATCTTTTGCCAGGCTTGTGGAGATTCTGAAAAAGCTGTAGATGCTTCCATGAACATCAGAGATGTGTCACACCTATATCAGATCCAAAGCACTTCTTCAGTATCATTTACAAAGTAGGCTGGGTTCTATAACACAATTTCCTATCCATCATAAAACAGAATAATAGAGCTGGAAGAGATATTGGAAGTCTTCTAGTCCAATCCCCTGCTCAAGCAAGGAGACCCTATATGATTTCAGATAAATGGTTGTCCAGTCTCTTTCTGAAAGCCTCCAGTGATAGAGCACCCACAACTCCTGAAGGCAAGCCGTTTCGTTGGCTAATTGTTCTCACTGTTAGGAAATTTATCCTTAGTTCTAGGTTGCTTCTCTCCTTGATTAGTTTCCATCCATTCTTTCTTGAATTGCCTTCTGGTGCTTTGAAAACTAGGTTGTCTCCTCTTCTTTGTGGCATTTGAATACTGATATCATGTCACCCCAGTCCTTCTTTTCTTTAGATTAGACATATTCAGTTCCTGTAACTGTTCTTTGTATGTTTTAGCCTCCAGCCCCTTGATTATTGTTGTTGCTCTTCTTTGTACTCTTTTCAGAGTCTCAACATATTTTTATATTGTGACGATGAGAACTGGGTGCAATATTCCAAGGATAATCTTACTATGGTTTTATGTCTAGGGTGTGTCAATTTTTTCAACTTTCAATTTCCAAACATTAAGGGTGCTCAAAAGTTGCGACATGCCTTGGGGATTGTAATGATATTTTGGTTACTTTAATATCAGAGGTGGTGTTCAGCAGGTTCTGACCAGTTCTGGAGAACCGGTAGCGGAAATTTTGAGTAGTTCGAAGAACCGGCAAAGACCACCTCTGACTGGTTTTACAGTATCTTTCCCCTGCCACGCCCACCAAGAGATGCCCCCAGAACCGGTAGTAAAAACATTTGAATCCCACTACTGTTTAATATAATTTAGATGGGCTTGGTAAGTAACTACATAAGTATTATAACCTTTTAACCTTTTGTTTGTTTCATTTGAATGTTGTGCCTTTTTGTTCAATAATCCTTGACAAAAATCTCCCAGAGCAACCGTGAGCTCCATTTTGTTCAGAGAATAAAATCACTTAAATAAAATTGTGTACTTCTTCCTCAGCTCCCTAGCATTCATGTAGAAAATATTTCCCTGTTTAATAAAAGAATTCAAATTGTACTGCTAGTTCCTGAACTGTGGATCATTTCCTTGGTTTTGAGAGTGGGTGGGGTGGAACTAATAATCTCAGACAAAAACTGGCCAAATAATCATTCAAACTCTCTCTGGACCTCTGCAATTGCAATAAGAGTCTCCTTTTGGTCAATGAATGTGCTTTGTCCTTGATCTTCCCAAGCTTTTGTGAGCAGATTTCTAAGAATTATTGTTGTACAGGTGTTTTTCCAAGGGCTACATGTTTAATTAAGCAGTCTAAGGAACTCAGGGTGCTTCTCAGTTTTATCTTTAACTGATGGGGGGGAAGAATGTAATAGAAACATGGTAAATATTGTATCAACAACATTCCTTTCTTGGTGGTTCTTGATATCAGTTTACCACAAAAGTTAAATTCCAATGTTAATTTTCTGAATTTGTTTCTATATGGGCTACAATATCTCCACCTGAATTGGACTTCATCTTTTAAATGACATTTAATCATCGCTGTGACCAAGGTTACTCAAAGTGGTCAATAGAATTCTTTAAATGTTGGTGGGACTCTCCCTCCTTTGTACATACAAGATTTTTTACAAATCTTCATTGGGATTTTTTTTCTTTCTCAATTTTGTGGTGCCCTCTTTCAGCCTGGTGCACTAAGCATGTGCTTAGTCTACTTAATGGTTAATACACCACTGGCCTGTAATTGTTTAGTGCAGCCCCTTCTCTTGGATTCTTCATTGAGGGATTGTTATTATTATTCGTAGTACTACTGGTAGTTAAAGTAATATTTTTAAAATTATTTTCATATAATAACTGCTTGGGGAGTTGATTAAATATTTAAACTTCATGAAGGGATTGATGAGCTGAGGAGTCTGCAGACCCTGTTGTAACCAAACAAATACTGGGATTTTTTTACAGATTCTTTGTGACCCGTTGACTTTTGAAATCTCCATTGGTAAGAAGCTTGGAGAGCAGTATGGGGCCCATGAGTTTCATCTCCTGAGCCAAACAGAACTAGAGCTACTACAAAAACCCATATAAGCCTTTTATTTAAAAAGAAACATAATGAATATCTTGGAGAGATTTAGCAAATAGTTTTTGCCTTCTTTCATTTAGGGATTTTACTAAAAATAAATGTTGGAGACTGTTGATGGTTACTTAAGGCTGTAGAGATCAACATTATACCGTATTTTTCAGATGTATGTCTATTGTAGCTTCCTTTAAAGGAATAAGGTATTCATCTTCTAACAAGAAGCACCTGCAATTTCCACCATCTAAACTACCACTCTGGTTTTCTTAACTAACCACCATAAACAGATCTCACAAACAATGACTGAGTTTGTGTCTTCAAACAGCATGTCCAAATCTCAGGTTAGAAATTTCCTCCCTGCTTCCCTCCCTCCCTCACCCTTTCCCTCTGTATCTCCTCTGTCTCCATTTCTATCTGTCTGTCTGTCTGTCTTGTCTGTCTGTCTGTGTCTCCCTGTGTCTGTCTCTCTGTCTCTCTCTGTGTGTCTGTGTCTGTTTCTGTCTCTCTCTCTGTTTCTCTGTGTCTGTCTGTCTGTCTGTCTGTCTGTCTGTCTCTCTCTCTCTCTCTCTCTCTCTCTCACACACACACACACACACACACACAATTCTTAATAATTGGAGAGCAGTAGGAACTAAGGAGAGTGCCAGTACATGTGCTGGAAAACAGCTTGCTTACTCGTTGATTGTCCCTAAAACATACAATTCAAACAACTGAGCCTGCTTTCACATGGGATGCCAAGGAGGTTGGAGACGTCTGGCTGGAGCTCACCCAAATGAAGAGTGAACAGTTCAATTGAATGCGTAGATTCCTCCAAACACCCTTAATTTTTCTGGAAATGTTCCTGAGTTCTGTGGCAGACAATCAAGTGTTCTTTGGCAGGATGAATCAATATCAAAACTATTCTTGAAGGGAAGAGCATTGAAACAAGTAGACAATTGCAGTCATTCTTCATTGTAGCACCTCAGAACAAGCTAGATTATTTGGGAGGAGTGATAGTGGTAAGGGCAGCAGAAATCTGCAATCCTGTCAAGCATCTGAAGTATTCAAGAATCTCATTCAGTTTACAGAATGAGATCCTTGAATAATTACAAACTCTCTCGGTGGGGAGACAGTGGGGAAATAGGATTCTTAAAACGAAAAAGGGTTTTGTCAGATCTCATTGCAAATTTTTGCTCTTCGGGCTCTGTGTGTGTGTGTGTGTGTGTGTGTGTGTAAAAGCCTGGACAATGAGTGGAACATCTGGTAGAGGTTTAGGGTCAAACGTATAAATGAGGGAAGCTCAGCACATTTCACCGAAACACTCAGCCTCAGTGACGTCAATTGAATGGATTGGCCTTTTCTACGTGGCATTTAAGAGAGCTATTAACTGGAGCCAGTGGTGGGAGTGTTTATATGGAAAATCTGAAGCCAGGAAGTTTTTTCCTGATTGTGATATTGAGGCTATCAAGTAGCTTGTGTTCTGAAGTGCCTTTTCTTCTGTGTAATCTCAGCCACACCACACAATCAGCACCTTTAGCACAGTCAGACTTATTCCAGAAAAAGGCCTTTACTGCTTGGCATGTTTAATATCCCAGAAACCTCTGAAGCTAAACTAACTATCAGGAGACCAACTTTGTTTCTTATCTGTAAAAGAGCTGGGAGAAAGGAAAAGGTTTAGCTGGATTCAACCTGATCCAGAGGTCGGTCTCTCTCTCTCTCTCTCTCTGCTTAAATAGCAATAGCACTTATATGCCATTTTACAGTCCTTTGCAGCCCTCTCTAAGCAGTTTACAGAGCCGGCATATTGCCCTCAACGATCTGAGTCCCCACTTTACCAACCTTGGAAGAATGGAAGGCTGAGTCAACTTTGAGCTAGTGAGAATCGAACTGCCGAACTGCTATAGATAGCTCTCCACACTATCTTGTGAACCACAGTTTCTTTCAAATGTTATAGGTTCAACTTTGCATCAGATTTGATGTTATCAAGCCAGGGTATTCTTTGCTTGCCTTCTTTGTCCACTAACCATTCTTAGCATCATTGCCTTCTCCAATGAATTTGCACGCATCACATGGCCAAAGTCGTTCCAAGCTTTTTGAAGTGCTCTGACACTGTTCCAATCATTCCACAACAGGGTTGAGCTTGCAATACTTCCAAAATGGCCGGAACATTTCTGGTAAAATGGGAACCACCCACTTTGAATTCAGTTGGAAATGTTTTGCATACTTCTACATATGCAACTCTAAAAAGACCATAGAAATACATAACTCTTAGGGATGCGGAGGCTCAGTGGCTAAAATGCTGAGCTTGTCGATCAGAAAGGTTGGTAGTTCAGTGGTTCAAATCCCTAGCATGGCGTAACAGAGTGAGCTCCTGTTACTTGTCCCAGCTTTTGTCAACCTAGCAGTTCGAAAGCATGTAAAAATCCAAGTAGAAAAATAGGGACCACTGTGGTGGGAAGGTAACAGTGGTCTGTGTGCCTTCGGTGTTTAATCATGCCGGCCACATGACCACCATAGAGACGTCTTCAGACAGCACTGGCTTTTTGGCTTTGTAACAGAGATGAGCACCACCACCTAGAGCCAGAAATGACTAGCACGTATGTGCGAGGAGAACCTTTACCTTTACATATCTCTTAAATTGGGTTGCGACTAGGAAATCAGCACCTTGTATTCTTAGTACAGAATATATGCACCCTCATCTCTTCTTGCTATCTGCTCTTTCTTTTTTTCATTCAATATTTTTATTACATTTTTATCCTGCCTTTATTACTTTATAAGTAATTCAAGGCAGCGAACAGACCTAATACTCCTTCTTCCTCCACCTTTCCTCCACAACAGTAATCTTGTGAGGTGGGTTGGGCTGAGAGTGAGTGACTGGCCCAGAGTGACCTATGCCTAAGGCAGGACTAGAACTCACAGTTTCCTGTTTTCAAGGCCTGTACCTTAACCACTACACCAAAGTGCCTCATACAATATGCCTGTTGTTGTTGTTGTTTCTTTCTCCTGGGCCTTTGTTTCCATTTGCATTGTAGAACACCCAATGGCTGGAGGGCTCAAGCCCCACTATGTCTGGGCAACATCCAGAAAGCTCTGCTATTTCTCAGCACTTTTGCAGGTACTCTAGCAGGCTGTGAAAAGTAATATATATCTGCTTGTCTTTAGAATTATTATTTATCTATCTATCTGGACAGTTCCAGGTACATATCAATAGCTGAAACTGAAATCATGTATGTATACATGTTCTCTGTAGCATTTGTCTAAGCTATACATTTCCTAGCTTAAGAAAATAATTTCTGCTTGCTGAAATAAACTACCAAACCAAAAGGAAAGTTGAGATGCCAGATGCATGTGTCCATGTTTGACTACAATAAAAATTCTATCATCTTTTGAAACATAAGAATATGGAGGTTGAGAGCCAGATCTTCTAAGATGGATTTATTGTATTTGTTTATTTTATTTTATTTATTTGATTTGTCAATCACTTATAAGATAATAGGTATAAGTATAAACATGAGTAAGAATACAGGAAATAGGTATGAATAAATGGAGACAATAGGATAGGGATGGTAGACGCAAATGTGCACTTATGCACACCCCTTACAGACCTCTTAGGAATGGGGTGAGGTCAATAGTTGATAGTTTAAGGTTAAAGGAGTGGGGGTTAGAGCAGGGGTGGGATTCAAATTTTTAACAACTTGTTCTATGGGCATGGCTTAGATGGTGGGCGTGGCTTGGTGGTCATGTGAGTGGGTGGACATGACTTGGTGGTTATGTTATTGGCTGGGCGTAGCCAACTCAATATTACTTACATCGAGGCACGCATCTCCATGAGTGGCCTCTCATTACTGTGGGGATGCTGCAACAGTCATAAGTATGAAAAATGGTCATAAGTCACTTTTTTCAGTGCTATTGTAACTTTGAATGGTCACTCCACACAAGCAAAGTACCAGCAAAGCAGGGGAAAAAAACTCCAGAGAAGCTCCTGAGACAGGAAATCTAGTCCTGCCAAGAATGTAATAAGGGTTAATGGAGAGGCAGTTTCTGTAAGCAACACCAGAATGTTTCCTTCCTGCCTTCCTTGCAGGATTAGGCCAGTCATTTCTTCTAACAACCGGTTCTCCGAACTGCTTAGAATGTTAACAACCGGTTCTAGTGAATAGGTGTGAACTGGTAGAATCCCAGCCCTGGGTTAGAGGTTGTAACAACAGAGTCAGGTAGGGCATTCCAGGCATTCACCGCTCTGTTGCTGAAGTCGTACTTTCTGCAATTGAGTTTGAAGCAATTTATATTGAGTTTGTATCTGTTGTGTGCTCTTGTATTGTTGTGGTTGAAGCTGAAGTAATCATTGACAGGTAGGACATTGTAGTAGATAATTTTGTGTGCTATGCTTAAGTCCAACCAAAGGTGGCGTAGTTCAAGGTTGTCCAAGCTCAAAATCTCAAACCTGGTAATATAGGTATTCTGTTGCGAGCATCTCTCTCTCCCTCTCTCTCTCTCTCTCTCTCTGAAATGCTATTTATTCCACACTTGGGGCTAGCTAGATATCATTTTTAAAACCAGAAGATTTAAATTGAGGTAAGACTGAGACCCTGGCAAGTATCAAAAATAGATGTCAGTGATTCCCGATTGCCTGTTTTGCTCTCCTTATGATTGTGACCTACACCTCTTGGTCCTAGAACAAAAGATCCAAGCTGCGAAGGCTGCTTTTGCAGCTGAAACTTTAGTGCCCTGCAAGCCTTACTTTAGCATAGTGTGAATGTTGTTTTGAATTGCGAAAAGTATAAATCCAGAGCTATCATATCTCATAGGTCTGCAAATGGAAAATTTCCAAGGAAGTTCAACACAGTCACACTAGACTTCAAAAGAATAAACTTGAATGAGTAGGTTGGGTAAAAAGGAACCTTGAAGGAGAAACATCTCTATATGTTGTTCGGGGTTTATTCAAAACTATAGTAGTGAATGAGTCCAGTTAGAATAGGAGAAAGATAATTTTTTAAATAAAAAAACCAACTTGTGGAACATACTTTTTCCTGTTCTCCATAAAAGAAAAAAAATTAAAGAAAAAAAATCTTGGGAAATGCTTCTTTTTCTTCCTCTACCCAAGATATTTTTCTCCTCAGGCTGCTAACAGCAAGAGCTATCATGATTCATATTCAGATTTTGAAGAGTTTGTTTGGTTTCTTAAATCCATTTTTGGCTTTTAACGACCTCTTTTCAGGCACACTTAAACAGCTGGGAAAACATGAGAGGTTTGAAAGCAGCAGCAACTGCCCAAAGGCCAGGTTAGAAAGTAAAAAGAGATGGTGAGTAGGGGGAGGTAATTTCATGCTTTGTGTCTGGGTGGTCCATCAGTATTGGAGAACCTTGCAAAATTTAGCATTTTTTTTCCAAAACAGCTCATGGACATCGCATATTTGCAACTATTGCACAGCCTAGTTTTAACTCAAGTACATCAGTTCACATGTGCACATGTGCACATAGCATGAAGTCATTTGTGTAATTGCTTAAAGGGAAGCACTAAATATCAGCACAGAAATACCAATAGTTAAATATTTTTCTTCAAAGGGTCTTTCATTTGCCCAAATTATCTGCTCTTTAAACCATTCTCCATATATGTGAATAATTCCAGTTTGCCCATGAGCTGCAATTTGCTTAAAATACTGTATCAATTAATTGGTACAATCCACAAACATGCATGGATAAATATAAAGATACATTTACATCTTTCTATTCTTGGAAACCATCGCCTCGCCTTAGTGAAGCCTTAGTGAAGGAGTACAACAAAATTTTGAGAAACCCACTTGTCCCTGTGTACGCTGACCTTCCTCACCTATCAATTGGCAAGCTTCAATCCAGGAAGCCCTCTCTGGCACTCGCTCAACAGCTGTCTAACAACTTTGACATCAACACACAGTGGAAAGCCAAATGGGCTGCTGAATGCCCAGATACAGGCAGTTATGTAGTTGACCCTACACAATAGGTGCCAGGTCTTGACCTTCCTCGCCAGCATTGGTCAACTCTGAACAGGATCTGTACTCAACATGGTGCCTGCCAGAACTCATTGTTTAAATGGAGCCTTGTCTTTACCCCTCAGTGTAACTGTAATGCTCCTCAACAAAATATTCATCACATTGTGTTCGAATGTCCATCAAGAGCTTACACAGGCCCAATATCTGATTTTTTTCAACATAGACCACCCTGTTCTTGAATGGCTGGGTGGACTGGACATTAACATTTGAACCACTGCATTTGCCATATCCATTTACAAAATTGTTAAATAATCCTTTCAGCATTCCCATATTTCAACTCATCTGAAATAATGTCTTCATTTTACTTTTAATTCTGTTCATTTGGTTGGTCTTTCTTCTTTTTAGCCACTTTCAAAACTTTTTTTTAAAAAAAATCCATCAAAACCATTCTGCTTTTTCTCTGCTTCTTCTATGCTCAGCTCTTCCTTGATCTCTTTGACTGCATCTTTGAAACTATCTTTATCTCTCAATCAATACAGACAAGGCATTACTTGTTCCTCATCCTCATTTTTTCAGCATTGTATAGTATGCATTTTTTCTCTTCCACAGTCACTTTCCCTTTATTGTCCCATCAAACAACAAACATTCCATTGATAACTTTCCATTAGCACAACTCCACACATATCCATGGCTTTGTATAACTTAATTCTTTCCAATCTGTTTCAAGCCACTTCCACATGCTCTTTTCTTTCATCCTCTTTCCATTCCTTCTGTTGGGGAATTAATCTACCTTTGTACTATTCTTCTTTCACTCTTGTTCCTTTAACTTCCATGTCCATTTTACCCCCAGATCTATTCTCCATAAGGCCTACAAGTGCATGTAATGTGCTTTTCTTCTTTCAAAGAGGATGGCACCAGGATATAATATGCCATTATGTTGCCACCCAATTCTGCACTCAAATCGGACTCAGGGATGACTGTCCTAAATAATGAGTGGTAACATTTATTAAGACCGCTCCCATGTTGCTTGTAGAAAACACTGCCCATACTCTCTGTGACTGGAAGAAACACTCCAGGCATAAATCTGATTGTCAACCACACTGGCTCCATTGTGTCTGGTGTTGTGTTCTGTTTTCTTCTTTGGTGGATGAATCAGTAACCCCACTCCCTATTACATTTCCCCTCTGCTCTAGAGTGGCTAGTGATCCTCCTTTTTAGTGTCACCTGCTAGAAGCAAACGTGCAAATATCAGGGAGATAAAAGAAGGAAGAGTAGAGATGCTAGGAAGCCCCTATAAAATAACACTATTTTAGTTTGTTGCCATTTGCTTTTGCCCAAATCGTTCTAGGTGTTCTGCCTCCTTGTAATCTTGCCCATAGTCTTCCTGCTTTCCCTTCTTCCTCCATTTATTTTTAGGGTCTGATGGAGATCTCTGTGCAGCCCAAATATGGAAACCATCAACAATAATATTATACCAAGGACATGTGTTAAAATTAATGAGGTGTCTTGGGGTGTTTGGAAATATTCAACTCTCCTGGATTCCCAAACTCCATATCCCCATGCTGGATAAAGCCGAGCATTTTTTGAAATGTTGTGCTTAGGGGACTATACTGTGAGTGGGTTTGGAGGGGAGGGGGAAAGAGAAGTTGGAGGAGAAGATGATAAAGACATGATTGTCTTTATTTTTAGTTTCAAATCTAAAAATCTGGACTCCTTCCCAATCATGGCATACTTTGGGAAGGTTTGCCCACCTTTTCCACCTAGGTGCTCTCCAGAAATGTGAAGTTCAGATCTCAGGATTTCCCAGTCTGCATGGCCTTCTAGAGAAACCATTTTCAACTAGAAGGGCACATATCCCAGGAGAAGCATGAGACTATCCTATTGAATATAGGAAAAACATATTAGAATCTGTGGATGATTCTATGGATGGATGGATGGATGGATGGATGGATAATAAATAGACAGACAGATTGTAATAGAATTAACCTTGAATCCTTGCACAGCCTGCAAAAGAACACACATCCTTAAGCTCAATAGAACTTTATCTATTGCCAGGGAAGAACTGGCAGTCTGGAGAGATTCTAATATTATAAGCAGAATATTGTAAAGTAGTTAGCTTTGAATCTAGTTGCTTGTACCTGACACTATCTCATCCTTTAACTTATCCTTTTAAAATTTCCATTGGAGAAGGTATGTTTTATTTCTTTCTTAAATTTATATGCCACACATCTTGCTATCCAAAATGACTCTGATCCTCTTGCAATTCAATAGAAAATATAAATATAAAAACAATTTAAAATTACAAGATATTTCATAATGTATATTATGGAATGATACACATGATTTATAAATAAACATTCACACATGGGAAACATATTTAGAATGTACTTACTTATAAGGTATATGACCAAAAAGTTGGGGGATCCCCCATCTAGAGGTTAGATTGGGAATAAACAATATAGAATTTTACTTTGGGTGAATCATGTCTGTCCATGTAGAAGGCCTTCTCCTTCCTCATCCTCAGAACAGTAAAAGTTTCTCATCCTCTTTACTGGGGTGGAAATGAAGCAAAGGCCTAATTTGGTTGAGCAATGCCCCTTCTACTCCCCTTTTCATTCTGAAGGTACATTTCCCAAAGAATTTCATTGTTTTCTCCTGGAAACCAATCAAGAAAACATGATATTCTGCAGCAAAGCAGTGACCTCATTATTAGGAGGAAGCAATCACTCCACCTCTCTGTACCCAGCTGCCTTCAAGTGAAATCCTCTTGAACCTTTCAGAGGGAATTAATCAATTTTACCATAATTACACATAGTTTGCCACCTTAAAAATACATTATCTCATTTCCCTTAATTTTTTTCCCCTTATGTTTTTTATCACTTGCAGGCCAAGCATTTCAAATACAGAACATGTGTATATGTCTTAAAAGTCCTCTGCCTGAAATTCGCTGCCAGTAATACATTTCTTTTATTTTGCAAAAGAGAAAAAAAACTCTTGTTCGTGTGCATCTCTATTAAGGATGCCCTGTCTGGGCTTCAGAAATCCAGACCAAAATTAGTGCTGTTACACCATCTTTAATAGAAGCTTTTGTAAAACATGAAGTGACAAACCCTTCAGTGTTAAGAATATGCAATATCCGATGTAATTAGTCTGAATTTAGTTAGCAACTTTTACTAAAATATAGACTGAAGCCACTGTGGGACATCTTGAAGCTTGCAGGCCATGTGGGTTCCAAGTGCAACTCAGTATAGCATTGGAGGTAAAGTCACAGGGCAGACCCTCTAAATTTTCTCATGTCTGAAACCCACCCTTCAAAAAGTCCTATAGGAGGAAACAAGGGTGGGCTGCTAGGGGTTCACAGGAGTTTGGGAGAGCCTCTAGCTAAGATTCTGCACAGTTCAAAGAATCCCCAAATCCCACTCCTGGCTGGCCCTGCCCACCCCACCCTGCTCCTCCCAGGAGGGGCCTGTTTTGGATGCAGGTAGGTGCTGGGTGCACACGGAGGCTCAAAAAACAGGCCTCTTGGAAGTTCGGGAAGGCTGGAAACAGGCCTTCGGAGCCCGGAGAGACCATTTTTGCCTTCCAGAGACTTGAGGAAAGCCTCCGGAGCCCAGGAAGGGCAAAAACACTCCCACCCCCCGCCGTGGTGCAGGAAGCCGATTAGGCCACACCCACCATGGCCACACCTACCCAGCAACTGGGCAGAGAACCCACTGCTAAAATTTTTGAAGCCCACCCCTGGGAGAAGATATCTGAAGTGGCATTGCTAAACGGTCTCAGGGTTTCCTGTGCACAGTGAAAGGAAGAAAGTCAAAGAATACCTTTAAAAAGGTATTCAACTAAACTTTACTCAACTAAAGTTTAATTTCTTGTTTAGAATCTTAAATAGGAGTCAACTAAAGTTTAATTTCTTGTTTAGAGACTTTAAAATCATGTGGATCACTCAGGGTGAACATCTAAGCACCCATACTGTATAGATTTTGCTTAACAACTGTGCCAAATACCAGAAGTATGCTATGAGAGAAAGCAGTTTGTTTTGAGTCAAACTTGGTTTTCTCTACTGGACCATGAAACAATTCTCTTAAAAAAATTTAGGCACTCTGCTCAGAAGTAATTGTGCCAAGATCGCCCTGGGCACAAAGAGAGGAACCCTTGTCCTTTCCATCCACAAAGGAGCAGAAAGAAAGAAACTCTGTAAAGTGGATATTCAATTAGAAGATATGGCTTTTTAAAAAAAAAAAAAAACTGAGGAGACCCGATGAAGAGGTATGCTGTAATTGGACATAATTTGTTCAGTTCTCTGATAAAAACAGTTATTGTGCATTTACTTATTTATTTATTTAAAAAAATTATCTGGTTGCCCAACTCACACATTTAACTGGCAAAGGATGAAACAAATTAAGAGAAAGGAAGGGTATGAGGATTAAGTAAAAGGAACTCCCTCTTTCTTGGCGATAGTTCCTTTTTCTTTTTTGGCTAACTATTCCTGATAATGGTGTCTTCATTTTACTTTTCTTTCTGACTTTTTGCAGATGGCTCTTTTAAAAAGCAGGGTTGTTTCCCAAGCATTGCTCAGATTTCATTCTGAGCTCTCTTTCTGAATGGCTAAAGTACAGATGCATATTGTAAATGTTAATATGAGCGTGTATGCATTAGTCAGATTGCAGTTTTCTGTCTGATAGATTTCAGCTGCTGCAATAGAGTTTAAACTGCAACAAATAATAATTTTCCCTACTGTGGGAAAACTCATTCCCCTCTCTTCTTTACTATTCCCATAACTAAAAGAATAGAGATTGATTTAATACTTAAATCATGAAATAAAAGAAAGGTAGCATATAGATGCTAGTCCTTGGGAAGGAGACCACCAGGATCTCCCAGGACCAGATTGGAATGCCAGAAAAAGAAATGCAGAAGGCAAAACCACTCCTTTTGAGGGTTTCATAACCATTTTTCAGGTATTGAAGTTGTCTGCCAAGATAGGTCATTTTATTCTTTGCAAAGGACTTCTATCAGCTCAGGAAACTATACCTTTTTCTAGACCACATCACTAGGTACAGGGCCTTAGTCTATTATGTCACCTCCTATCACAGATCTCAATTTATATTCAAATTTTGGAAGGCCTTTTTCCAATTATTAGACATTCAGATTCATTCATCCTCCTCAATTCCTCTGGTCTCTAATGGAAAAATGGAGAGAGTGAACCGAACATTAGCAAGTACTGTGTTTCCTATCAGCAGGACAGTCAATCTGAGCCATTGCCCCCCTGGACAAATCTATATGTAAGTACATTCCTCCATAGGCATCTCTCCAACTTATAGCTGTGAGCCCTCTGTCTTGCCCTACAGAATGATCACATCTGCTGTTCTTCATGCTTTGGATGCAGAGATGCAGGCTGCACAGCTCCTTTAAAAAAAAAAAGATCTGGCAAAGGCTGCATACAGTTGTGACCCAGAGACACACATGCAACAGGCCATCAAGACTATGGTGGGGAATTTGCCCTAGCTTCCTACTAATCTTCCATCTGCCTACCCAAAAAGTTGCTCTCAACATTTATTGCCTCCACCCCTCCCAATAAATTAGCCTTTTGTCTGCAATTGCCTGCTTCAAGTGAAGATTCATTCAATATTCCTCCTGGGTCTTTTTTGTCATGGGGAACTTCCATAACTCCTTGTGCTCTAATACTCTTTTTTTCTCTCTCTCTTCACACCCCTGTGCCGGTGGCTGGGAGAGAAGAATATGAAGTGGGTGGGCTGTATTCTGAAGTCTAGATGCAGGAGAAATCTTTTGGAAGAACTACCCTGAAATCCTAGAAATTACAAGAAAGTGCAAAGGAAGTCCATACCCGTGTTTTCTATCCCAATTTCATCTGAACTCCCACACAAATCCCATCCTCACAATCTATTGTCATTATTAAGAGAACATGAAACTCAAAATGAAGAGGGCTTTGTGCTTCTCACCAGACAGTTGCCAGTACCGGTTGTACTGGGCAGAAGGAAGGAAGGAAGGAAGGAAGGAAGGAAGGAAGGAAGGAAGGAAGGAAGGAAGGAAGGAAGGAAGGAAGGAAGGACTTTCTAAGTCCTTCTGATTGTGTGTGTCATGACACGTCTGATGACCTTGGAGAGCTTGCCCACAGGTGAGATGGGGGAGTGAATGTATAAAGGTAGTCTGCAACTTACAACCATTCATTTAGTGACTGTTACAATGGCAGTTTCAAAAAAAAGTGACTCGTGACTGTTTTACATACTTACATATATTTGCAGCATCTCTATAGTCACATGATCAAAATTCAGATACTGGGCAACTAGCATGTATTTATGGCAATCACAATGTTCCCGGGTCATCAACTTTTGCAACCTTTCGATGAGCAAAGTCAATGGGGGAAGCCAGGTTCAATTAACAGTTGTGTTACTAACTTAACAACTGCAGTGATTCTCTTAAAAACTGTGACAAGAAAGGTTGTAAAATGGGGCAAAACTCACTTAATAACTGTCTCGCTAGCAAGAGAAATTTTGGGGTCAATTGTGGTCGTAAGTTGAAGATTTACAGCTCCTAAACTATCTTGCCAGCATTTTCTTTGTGCACAGGAAGGTGAACTTGAATTATGATGGTTAAGGAATATGGACACAACCTGAAGAAGTATGATGATGAAGATGTTATCCATTCAGTTGTGTCTGACTCTTGGTGATTTTACAGGTCAGATCTCTCCACACCTTCTATGCTCTGGCTGGTGATAGCTTTGTTGGTGCCCAGCTACCATTTTATATGACGGCCTGGTTTCCTTTTACCTCTAACTCTTCCAAACATAATCCCTAAAGAAGGAATGCCGGAGCAATTAAGCAAACATCTGTTCAATCCCGAGAGAAAGAAAAGCATGACAAAGAAACTCAAGATATCTCACTTTGGTACTCTTTGATATAAGAGAAGGCAGGAAGAAAGCCCATTAAGGTTTCAAGCAGCAGTGGGATCCTACCTATTCCACTACCAGTTTGGTGATCATGCACGTGCACCTAATGTGCACGCGGCTTTTCGCACACCAGCTGAGGCCTGCAGCACCAATCAGCTGAGAGGATAAAGAAGAAAAAAGCGCAAGGGTGAGTGGGAGGGCTGATCGGCTTTTTTTACTACCAGTTCAGTCGAACCAGGCCGAACCGATAGCATACTACCACTGGTTTCAAGATTTGTTGTCTGCTTCCAGACCTGGACTACTTCAAAGCCCTGGAGGTTATGAAAGAAAAAGAGCCTGATTCTGGACATTCTTTCCAGCACGCTCGGTGTCTGCTTACCTAAGGACAGTTTTTTCCTCTGTCAAATAGTAGGGCCAGTTTACGATGTAAAATATAGGAGAGCCTATAGGTCCATATGGGCTAACATATGCAGGTTAAACTATGTATTTCTTGAAAAAAAACAGAGATGGGGTTCGAAAGAGAGGAGGAAGGAAGTTGAGCAGTGTTCCAGGCATACATGCTAAGAAAAATGGGTGGATTTTTTTTGTTTGCTTTAAACATAATTTCTCACACACACCCTTCCTCCCCTCCCCCCTCCCAACACACCCATTCCAATGTGGAAAGTTTAAATAATGTGCAAAATGTATAACATGAAGATGAAACACTGAGCAAAACCCATTAGACTGTTTTTCTAAGCCGTTAATGCGCTTTGCTGAAAATATGTTTTCAATTATATCAGGACATCCAGAAAAGTATTCTGTGAGGAAGTAAAGAACAGTCTTAAGTTGGACTGCAGAGAGTGGTTCATATTTTTTTTCTTTTAAGATAATAAAGAACAGATGTCTTAACAAAAAAATATAACCTCGGTGGCTTTTACTTGGCCTGTTTCATGAGGAAAAGTTTGATTTCCTTCAGAAAGGGTAAAAACAAGAAACTCCCAAGGTGCATTTTTCTTTACTGTCTGATATAATTCATTCTTTCATTGTTTGGGTTTTAATGTTATGTTTATCATTCAACTTTTCACCAGGAATCAGTGGCTGGTTTTTAAATTTATCTCAAATCAGTCTCAATGGGTATGGTCTTCTCTATAAAGCTAACTGCAATTCCCACTCAGGTTTTGGAGATCCCAGCAATTTAAATCTTCAGTAGATGATTCCTGGTGCTACTAGAGATACGAGACCTGGCAGCTGAAAATGGAAACTTGTCAGTATCTTCTACATGAAAGATGTCAAAGAAAAGTGGCATCTGGAAGCACGCACATTCTTGTGTGCTCTTTCCATTACTGGATTCATCCACAGCTGCTTCACAATGCAAGCTGGTTGTGCAACAGTTTAAGCATCAGTTATGCAAACGTAGCTTTGGCTGATGTTGTGTAAACAAATCACTGTCTAGATGTACGGTTTATGAGTCATTTGAAAGTTCTTTCAAAAAGCAGAGATTACATTACAACATTCTTGTAACTGGGTAAGGGATCTGGGATTGGGAGGTACCTTGATCATCCTGGCCATCCACTGAGAAAAAAACAGACCCATTCCTGTCTCCTAATTACCCTGACAAAATGCTGAAAACCCCTGCATCAGAAAACATCCGCCCTATTGTTTTTAAAATTGATCTATATTATGCTTGATCTTACTAAAAGGCTGTAAACATAGCAGTAGAGGAATGAATGCTATTTTGTGAGGTTTCTTTTGCTAGTTGTTAGTATATTGTGTTTATTTGATTCTTTATGCAAAGGTTGCTAATAGTAATACTACTAGTTTTGCTGCAAATGCCCACTAGATGGCAACAAAGAAAAGCAGGAAATCTTTGCTGCCATCTAGTGCAATGGTTGCCAACCGGTAGGCCGTGGCCCACTGGTGGGCCGTGAGAAATTTTTGGTGGGCCGCAGAAAAATCTCACCCCAAAGCACCCCCCCAAAGCAATTAATCCAGGCTGCACAGTAACACAAGGCTGCGCTGCCCACATGGCTCACAGGAACCCTCCCCACCCACTCACTCCTTACCCGGCAAATTTGCCTGCTAAATTGCTATTTTTCCTTTTTCCGACCATCAGGTGTTCTGCTGTGCTGGGAGATTTAGATTAGCTAGGAAGCAGGAAATGGTTGGATTTCTTACTTTCTAGCTATTCTTTAAAACTTCGGCTCTGCTTTTAAGCACAGCCGAACCTCCCTTAGGACTGAAGGTTCTATTATTCAGTGCAGACTCACAGCAAGTAAATTTGAGAGACTGAGCTAGCCAATGACAGATAAATAGATCACTGAATGATTCTGTGAGCAACTCAATCTGCCTGACTGCTTTGCCTGATTTTGGGTAAAAGTTGCTCTTTTTTTATAAAAAATTCAATATTTATATAAATATTCATAATATTTACATACAAGCCATACCCAGCAAGTCACATGACCACCAAGCCACACCCACAAATTAGATCATGCCCAAGAACTGGTTAGTAGTCCCTGGGATTTAAAATTATGAGTTTGGGGGTCCCTGAGGTCCAAAAGGTTGGCAACTCCTGATCTAGTGGTCACCTAATTTTTGCATTCCAGATCTGGTAACTCCATCAGCATCCAGCTGTTACCACAGGAGCATATGAGTCTTCAGCAGATTTCAGTAAGATTGCTGTGTGGTCCCTGAGCCTTACAGAACTAGGACTTTCTAGGAAAATCAGCAATGGCTAGACTATTGGTCAATGAGATGGTTTAAGAAAAATGGGAAGCAGAGAACCTTTGCTGTGTGTTTGCACATATATAAATGCATATGCATGGAGCCCACAACACATCATTTGCCATTAATGTCACCCTTGAGATTGAAAATGCCATACTTGAATATAGGATATAAAGATTTGGTGGTTTAGAGTGGAGCACTGCCATGTTCAACAGTAGACATGAAGTGTAGATATTCAGGAAGACATGGCAAAGGGTTAAGATTCAAATACATAAATTGCAGAAATCACCCTTAAAAAGAAAATACAATGTTGAGTTGAATGAAGCATTGACATCACTTGAACAGAACACATATCTTATTGCATTGTTCTACATTTCTGTAATGTAGAAGAAAGGGTTGCAGCTTAAAACTCATGAGATTATACATTAGTTATTGTATGCAAAATAAGGCTTTGATCAAATAAAGCTGTTGGTTTTTTTCTAAAAGAAAAGAAATAAGGCACAAATATTTACAATCATCAGCATATAAACACTAATTCTGTTGATGATAATATAAACTTTGAGAGTAAATAAACCTATTTCAGTATTATGAATTTTTATAAGCAATGGGGATGCATCTAAAGTGTATAATAATAAATTCTAAATCTCTTTATAAGATGGATCCAGTTGAAGCCAATGTGTTCACAAAAACTTATTTATCACAAAAAATAGTAACAAAAATGTAATATACTATATTGTTGCCATGAAATATAAAGGGGACATTGCCTGATTTGCTCTCTAGAATTTTTGCAAAAAGATAAAAAGTATTTTGCACTTAGGAAAACACTTTCAAGATTATTAAAAAATAAAGGCTTTTGAGGCCATCTGTTTTTTATAACTGCAAAAACCAGCTTATACGAAAATCCTGCAGTTTGCAAACTGAAACTTAATTATTTTAATTCTTTCTAAAGCATGATAAAATCTTTACCCTGCAGTAGCTACAGCCAAATGACGTCTGTATTTCTGCCTTTTTCATTGATGTAATTTTTCAATTTCCTGTTTGCGTCCAGGCTTGATTTATTTTCCATTGATTTTGATTTTAGTGAGAATGTTTAAAAGCTTGGCACTTGGCACTTGGGACTCTTTCTCTTTTTTTAAAAAAAATTATTTTGTCTGCATAAGTCTATTTTGCTTTTTGATTGCCTCATTGTTTTCAGAAAACAATGAAGCAAATGAGATTGAAAGAACAGCTGTGAACAGCTGGATTTGTTGACCAAGGGTCTAAGGATTTGAGGTTCAAAACATTTTAGAAGTAAGCAGTTCTTGGATACTCCATGTAATTCGAGACAGAAGGATATATATATATATACACACACATTCAATTACAAGAGTGGAGTTGACTTAATAAATCTTTCATATATAAGCTTCTGGACAAATCTGTGAATTTCCAAGTAACTCTTATAGTAGGACATCTTAACTACAATTATCAAATGTCAGACACTCAGCATTAATTACTGCTAGAAATGGTAACTCAGAATCTAGAAAGAAATTACACTGTTTTAAGAAATATCAGGTGTATTGTATTTCCAGAGTATCCTATAACATAGAATTCGTTTGAACTTTAACCATGCATATGCAGGGATCTCTGGCTGATTGACTCCATAAATGTGATTAGTAGACATTTGGTCGCACACATATAGCACCTCACCTAAATTTGTAAAATCTGTGTATGAATACTTGCCCCTTCCCTGCTATCACTCATAGAATTATAATATGGAAGACTTTGAAGATGATGTCTACATTTCTAGGAAAAGACTTTGAAGATGATGTCTACATTTCTAGAATACTCCAAGACAGATGGCCATTCAGCTACTGTTTAAACATCTGGAACAACTAAGGAGAATCAGAATTCTGCTCCATCTTGAAAAAGGGGGGGACAGTGTGAGCGCTGCCAGCTGGGGGTGGGATTTGGCCGTTCTCCAAACCAGCCATAACGTTAACTCCTTAAAAGTTTATAATAAAATAGAGAAAAAAAGAAAAATCTCTTCAAAAAAAAAGAGAGAAAGGTTTAGAGAAAAGAAAAGAAAAATCTCTTCCAAAAAAAAAGAAAGACTTATGGATGGATGCTCAAATGAAACAGCAGAAAGAAACAAAGGGCAACTCGAAGGGAATACTCCAGAGGTGGTATTCAGCAGGTTCTGACCAGTTCTGGAGAACCAGTAGTAGAAATTTTGAGTAGTTCGGAGAACCAGCCAATCCCACCTTTGACTGGAGATTTTGCAGTATCCTTCCCCTGCCACGCCCACCAAGCCACGCCCACAGAACCGATAGTAAAAAAATGTGAATACCACTACTGGAATACTCAGTAGGTATAAAAATATCCAAAAAAAGTTATAAGATTCCAAGAGAGAGAAATAAAAGGGTGATTAAAAAGTTAACAAATGATGGCACTCCAAAAAGATTAAGAGATGGTGGATAGGAATAAAATATTTTAATAAAATGAAAAAGTAGACAATACAAACAAGGAAAATAGTAGCATATATATTAACAGATAATAGAATTTATTATAATTAAAAATAAGCTAAGGTTAGAAGGTGGAAGTTTAGGATTAGGTAATCTAATTGTATTATTAATATTAATGTGTTAAAATATATTGTGAACTTAAACATTTAAGGAGTAAAAATTGTGGGGATTTTGAGATATGATCTCAGGATTGATTAAATTTTGTTAATATTTGGCCTTATTAGTAGCCCTAGACGTTGGGGATATTGAAATCATGGTGGAATAAGGAGTAATTTTTAAAATACTAAAGATTATGATTTAGTATATGGTGCAAAGAAATGCTATTTTGTTTAAACAAATTAATGATAAAAATGATAAAGAATTATAGAATGGCATTGTTGAATTTGGAAGATTAGGATTATGCATACTTGTTTGTATTATTAATGTAAGCATTGTTTTAAAAGGATATTGACCCAGTCAATGCACTGTCCACAAAATGTACATGGTGTGAAAGGAAAATTGCAAGTAAAACACAAAATAAAAAAACAAAACTGAAACAGATTAAAACAGTCATGTTTATGTTGTTAACTTTGTAATCTTTTCTGGAAATCTGTAAACCACTCAGAGTCAGACATGACTGGAACAGCACTTAAGTCAAACAAATAGAAAACTGAGGTGCTGAGAACATTTTTTTTTAAAAAATAAAGGGTTAGATTGGTGATGGAAGCTTAATAGAATATGCATCTGGTGGAATTTGATGAAGAAGGCAAAAATGGTCATTCAAATGTATTCATCTTTAAGGACATATGGGCAAGAATGATGACCAGTGCAGGATTGCAAAGGTACAAAAAGAAGCACTCCTCCAAAGTTTTATTGAGTACTCAGCCTCCATTTGCCCCTATAATTGATATGCTATTCTGATAGCTGTTTGAGTACCAAGCAATATTGAGATGAGATTAAAGGACCTTCACTACTTATAATATAAAGAGTACACTAATAGTTGGTAACAGGGTAATGTTTCCAGGGGACAGCATTGCAAATCATCTGTCATATAAAGAATTGGAGTCCTACCCTTTTGGATCTCTTGTTCTCTTTCAGTGTGTAGATTGTGATAACTGGAACTACAAAGAATCTCCATTTACCCACCCATGCCTTTTTTTCAAGAAAGGACTAGAGGGAAAGGGCTAATAGGAAATGGCAATAGCAGAGAAGAAAAGGACTTTCTGATTGGAAGATGCATCTCCCACAAGAATTGCAGAACCTGGAGTAGAATAATAAATGCTCTAGCTGTACAGCAGTGCCCCCATTCTTTGGACAGCAGGGACCAGTTCCATGAAGAGAGATTTTTTTTGTGGACCGGAGGGGGCGTGGTCTCATGTGCTGCCTGCATCCCATGAATGGGGCGTTGCTTGTTTGCACACACTAGTTTCTGGCTGTCACTGCGTTATTTTGATTTGTCTGTTGAGCTTTCAGAATGGTTATCACGTTACTATAATAACAAGATAAGAATGTCTTGTGATGTTTGATTTACTGCGTATGTGTGCAGGGGAGGAGTTTTGCTTTACTTTCTTTTGTTTCTTAGAATGTACTGCTTTTCTTTTGTTCTTCCTAGTTATGTGTAAATAAAGTATACTGGCAACAGAAAAACATGGTTCATTTCCTCTAATTTATGAAGCTGAATTTTTTCGCTTTGACACTGGCATGCCGTGGCCAGGTACTGGTCCACAGACCAGGGATTGGGGATCCTTGCTGTATCCCTGGTATAAGGGGTTGGCTAGATATATGTGTGCAGCAGAGAGAGGAATCATTCTAGAATAGCACTTAAGAGTGTGTTGTTGCTCCATCAGTTCATGCATTTGGCATCATCTAAGTAGTAGAAAGAAGGAATCTAAACAGGGGTGGGGTTCAAAAATCCCAGCAATTGGTTCTGTGCCTAGTTCCTGGGTGGGCATGGCCTATCAGAACTTCTGGGAGGGCCATTTCTGTTTCTAGACTTCCGGAACTTCCGGTTCGGCCTGTTTTTTGCCCTCCCAGAACCTCTGTACAGACCCTGCATTTACCTGCATCCAAAATGGGCCACATGGAGACTCCTGGGAGGGGCAGGGTGGAGTGGGCGGGGCCAGCCAATCAGTTCAACTACCAGTTCAGCGAACCAGATGTAAATTTAACATCTGGTTCACCTGAACCAGGCTGAACCAGCTGAATCCCATCCCTAAATCTAAAGGTTCAGGATAATTGCTGCAGCAGAGGAAAGTGAAAGGAAGACATTGTGTAATATGCATAGAGAGAGAGAAAATCACTACAAAGGATATACAGATAGTTCTTGACTTATGATCACAACTGAGAATGGAATTTCTGCTGCTGGGTGAGGTGGTTGTTAAGTGAGTCATGCCCAATTTTATGACCTTTTTTCACAATAGTTATTAAGCAAAGTGCTACAATTGTTAACTGAATCTTTAATTAATTAAATCTGGGTTCCCCATTGACTTCGCTTGTTGGAAGGCCAACTGGGAAGGTCTCCAATGGTGATCATGTGACCCTAGGATGCTGTATCCATCTTAAATACACATCCATCTTAAATACACAAGTGCCCAAATTTTGATCATGTGAGCATGGGGATGCTACAACAGTTTTAAGTAAGAAGACTGGTTTTTAAGCCACTTTTTTCAGTGCCGTTGTAAGTTCAAATGGTCACTAAATAAAAGTCGAGGATCACCCATACTCAAAGACAGCAAGGAACAGTTAAGATTAAAAGGGGAATAATAGTAGTAATTTGCAGAAGAGGAGAAATGCAAAGGAAAGTTGCAAGAGCTGTGAGAATGTTGAAAAATAATAATGTTGCAGGTACAGATTGTGTAACTGAAGAAATGTTCACATATGAAGGTGGTTTGCTAATGGAGTGGCTCTGCAATTTGTTCAATATAAATGTGAATCCTGCATTTGTGTCTGATTTTTGAAAGAACTTTTTCCCATTTACAAGGGGAAGGATAACAAGGGTTGAATGCAAAAACTGCAAGGGATTCGTTTATGAAGTGTGCATGGGAAGCTGTTTGGTGACCTGCTGACTGAAGGGAGGTGAGAGCTGATAGTGAACAAAATTTGGTTAGCACAGTATAGCTTTATCTCAAGCTGGGATGTACAGAACCAATTTTTGCTGCTCAGCAGGTCATTGAGAAACGTATGAGTGGAAAAAAACATTGATTTTAAAGGAAAGCATTATGTTAAAGCAAACAGGCTTGGATTATGGACTGTTTAGCCTGAACATGGTATTGGGTTGATGAATGAAGCAGAAACTGGAATTAAAGTATGCATGAAAATGCTTAGTGAATGGTTCAAGATTGAGCAGGCAGTAAAGCGATAGTGTGGAAGGGCCTCTTGGTTATTTATTATTAATTTCTTATTTTTGAACTGCCCATCTCCCTCATGGAATGGACTGAGGGGTAAAATATATAGGGAACGCTTCTGCTGATAATCAAGGCATGTTGATTGAAGATATTAGCAACAGAAATTTTTGAGCTGAAATGTGGGAGTAAACTGAAGGCCACCTGTATTAGGCCTTTAATTGCTCTTTCTTTCTCTTTTTCTACCCTTTGCTTAATGTGTACCTTGATAAGGAATAGCCCTATGGATACATATTGGCATAGTAGAATAACTGTGCCCATTGGGGCTTGAGAAGAATAAAACCTTCCAGATTAAGGCTGGCTAAAGTGGAGTCATTATTATTGCCATTATTTCAATACTAGCTACTATTTTCTCATGGATTGTATATACTGCAGATCAAATAGATAAGAATGCATCTCTGGAGCAGGAAATGGTTTATCCACTGCACTTAAACATTTCCTGAGAGGAGAGAGCTGTAGCGTAAACCATGAACAATAACAGTGGAAAACTGTTTCTCTCTTCAGATCCCAACAAGAGAATGACAGTATTGACGAATAGTGTTTTGAAAAATAATGGATTTGTTTCCTATTGTGGGGTGAGCTGCATATGTTTCTCCCATCTGTTGAGAGTAGAAATTGCTTGGGGACAGCTTCTGAAAGAATATGGTTGCCTGTTGCCATCTGCTGGCCAGCAATACTGGTGCAATTTATTTGTTTAAGGCATTTATATGCTCTTAACTCCACAGTGACCTCCAGAGATTTTTTTAAAAAGAGAGATATAAAATCCATAAAAACTGTAAAACAATAACCAACTCAATCAATCAATATCCACATAAGCAACCTCCCCTCCATTAAATAATCAATAAATTAGAAATCCTGGGAAGGGGGGAGCCCTATTTTGTGTAAAGGGGATCACCATCCAAATTTTGTGAGTTAACCTCTCCTGCAGTTCAGCTAAAACTTGCTTGACTATGTCAATAGGAATGGGGAAACTGTCAGAACCAACCACTTCAACCTGTGCATGCCTCATTCCATTGCCTATCATGAGAAATAATAAACTGGAGTTTCCTTGGGTTAATTCTTTATTTTTCTTCATTCTTAAGGCAATGGTGTTCCCTTAAAGTGCTCCTTTGTATATTCAAGTGATAGAATATTTTGCAAAACTGTTATAATTTCAGGGTTGTTTTGCACACATTGGAGTGATATGAGGTTGGGTTAAATTATTCTGCTATGTTTATAAATCATATATATCATATAACCATTTCATCTGAAATTATCCTTAATATGAGGCAGGAAATAATACCATTGCAATATCCCCTGCATTTGTTTCAGTAAAGCTTTTTTATTATTATTCTTGCTACCATATCCTAAATTTCATTTTAAGTAATTAAGTTCAGTTACAAGAGAAAGCAATATGCAATTGTCTTTCAATGATAAATATGTATCTACTGTAGATGAGATTCAGAAAAAGAGTTTTGATATGTCAAAGCGAAAAAGAATCAGCTTTATAAATTAGAGGAAATGAATCATGTTTTTCTGTTGCCAGCATACTTTATTTACAAATAACTAGGAACAAAAGAAAAAGCAGTACTTTCTAAGAAGCAAGCAAAAGAAAAAAAAATGAAGTAAAAGTAAAACTCCTCCCCTGCACACAGGCGCAGTAAATCATAACAACACAAGACACTATTATCTTGTTACTATGGTATCTTGATAACCAGTCTGGTATTCTCTGGGAGCTCACCAGACAAATCCAAAATAAACGCAGTGACATGATAGCCAACAACCCATTGATAATGTGTTTAGTTTATAAGATCCTGTTGTGGCCTTGAAAGTTTTTCACATTTTCCTATCACATCTCCATATCTTCTGTCATGCATGAGGTGAAATCATATTAGCTATTTTAAAGTTAATTACAATGCCCAGGAATAAAATAGGAGCAGAACTGGAAGTTCAAGAAGTAGCTTCAAGCCATCCCAAAGTCTCAAGGATGATAAACGGTGTTTGTGTGTGCTGTGACATTAAATGTGTCTTATCTTAGTTTGCTTTGAGGGCAACTAGAAATGATGGGTTCGGCTCTGAGAAGTACAGAAGAAACAAGCTTTCCCTGGTTGTTTTTATTTGTGGGAAGGGAGAGAGAAAGACAAGAATTATGATTGCATGAGAGGCTGTTATTTGGTCTCTCTAAAGATCACTTGGGATGAATTCCCAGATTTTATATCTCCAAGAAGAAATTAATGGATTATTCCATATGACCTTTGTATATCATTCTCACTCATGCAAGAACATTCCAATATTTAATTCCTTAAGGATTGTCGCCACTTCTGTCTTCTTCAAGATTGTGTCAAAGGCAGGAGGAAAGTAATTTTTGGTGCAAGGGGTGAACAGTTAAAAAGAAAAGAGACATGGAGCCATTTGGATTAAGTTTGCCTAGAGGGGTTACCCATATGAACCCCCTCACCTATACATAGATGCCAAAATGCATTCCGACCCATCATTATTAAACTTTATGACAGCTTCTACTGGTTCTGATGGAAGCAGTTATGCTTGTATCAGAGTTGGGCTGCTACCGGTTCTTCCCGGTGTGGGCGAACTGGTAGCTCATTTTATCATTTTTAATTACCAGTTCAGCAAACCGATAAATCCCACCCCTGGCTGGCTCGGCCCACCCCGCTCCTCCCAGGAGTCCCCGCATGGCCCATTTTGAATGCCAGGTAAGTACAGAGCCTGTGCAGAGGCTCAGGGAGGGTGAAAAATGGGCCTCCCAGAGACTGGAGACAGGCCCGTTTCTGCCCTCCGGAGGCCTTCTGAAGGCCCTCCAGAGGCCGGGAAGGCCATTTTTGCCCTCCAGAGGCTTGAGGAAACCCTCCAGAGTCCAGAGAGGGTGAAAACAGCTCCCCTGCCATGGTGCAAGACGCTGAGTAGGCCACACCCACCATGGCCACACCCACCCAGCAACTGGGCAGAGAACCAGTTGCTGAAATTTTTGAAGCCCACCCCTGGTTTGTAGTATATGTGACAGTGGGTAAGGAAAATGATTTTACAAAAGGGGGAACAGCCTGATGAGAGGACAGCATCCTCTGTCATTTCCACATAAGCTACTCTCCATTATACAGACTTAAACATAGGTATACCCTGTTAATGAAAAGTTCTGGCATTTTAAAGTTTTAAAGATTGTAGTGAGGATGGAAAGATTGCCAAGAAAGGTGGAAAGCAGTTTTCTCCCTCCCCCCTGCCTCCCTTGAAGTGCTACCCTCTTCAAAGACTTATTTCAGCAGAGGGACCTTTTTGGAGATGGGGTTATAGTCTTGGGGAGGATGCACACACCCCATAGCAAAATATTCCAGAAAAATTGCAGCTCAGACAACAATAATGTTTTCATAAAGCCTCCGTAACCCTGGTAGAAAGATATTATAGAGAGAGTATCTTAAAGTGTTGTAGGATTTATTGAAACTCAGATCTTTGATTTGACTTATCAGAATTCAGTACTTCTCCACTTTCCAAACCAGGCTACTGGCACTGCTTACAATGACCTTTGTGGGCCAGATGGAGAACACTTCACAGGTCCACAAAGAGTAATGATGAAAAAAAACTATTTAAGCCAGAGGAGCCTGTGTATGAGCAGATTTTTGGAGTTTTGCTACTGTTCTGGGGAGAGCAACAGAACTTTTTTTTTAATGGTTGTTTCTATACTTAGATCAACCAGTCCTTCATAGCAATAGAATAGCATTTAGATTTATATATGGCTCCATGGTGCTTTACAGTACTTTCTGAGTGATTTACAAATGTCAGCCTATTGTCCCCAACAATCTGGGTACACTTCTGGAAGGCTGAATCTGTTATGGATTGCCAGCAGCCGGTGCAGATGGCAGCAGAATCAGACAGTGGGGAAGAACAGAGACCAGTCAGGCAGTCTGGAGAGGACTTGGATAAGGATCCTGTGTCCAATGCAGAGATGGGGCCAGAACCATCTGAGAATGGGGTGCTGCCTCCGGAGTCTCCAGAGTCTGGCAGCAGCGAGGCTGAGGCCCCTGGGGAGCCTGTTCCCAGTGCACGTGTGCACAGAGCTGCTAGAAGGTGAGAGCAGCTGAAACAAAAGGGGCAACTCAGGAGTAAGGCTGGGGGGTTGATTGCCCCTTCCATAAGGTATAAAGGACAGGCAAAGATGATGAAACCTTTGCAAGAAGCAAAGTCATTCCTTCGATTTAGATTCATTCTAGAAACTCTTCGTACTTTGGTTGATTTTTTTCTACTTCAGTTGACACTTCTATTATTGGCAGCACTTCACAGAAAAGAAATGTGGGTGCTTATCTCAAGGGACTATTTGAGATTCATTACCGGCTGGGAATGAAAATAATTCCCAGCATTGCAATAAAACAAGACTTGTTTTTAAAATAAGCCTGTGCGTAATTACGGTCTTGGAAGCCTTGGTCAGAACAGAATCAACCTTAAGCTTGTCAGGATCAAAGTCCTGGCTGTGGGCAGAGTTAGCCTGCAATACTGCATTCTAACCACTAAGCCACCAGACACAGTGGTGGGATTCAAATTTTTTTACTACCCGTTCTATGGGCATGGCTTGATGGGCATGGCAGGGGAAGAATACTGTAAAATCTCCACTCCCACCCACTCCAGGGGGAAGGTTACTGCAAAATCCCATTTGCTCCACAACCCACTAACCTGCTTTCCAGCTCTGTTCTCCTGTGCAGGGCAACAAAAGAAGACCCAGCTGATCAGCTGGGACTCAGGAGGCAGAGAATGGATGGGAGTGGGGCCAGTCTCCAAACTACTCAAAATTTCTGCTAGCGGTTCTCCAGAATTGATCAGAACCTGCTGAATACCACTGCTACACCAGAGCTCCTTCTCATGCAATGAGAACGTTAATTTTGTATCACTCTTTTTAACAAGTAACTAAAAATATCTAGCTGGTCTTGTTACAAAATCATGATTTATTTGTAGGGAAGTGGCACAATTGGTTCTAAATGTATGTAAGGAAAAGATAACTAGCCTTTAAGATTTTTTAAATTAATCTTAATGAATTAAGATTAGTTTTCTTACATTAAAGTTTGAATTTACATTGACATTGTCACCTAACTTATCAGTCCCCATTCCTGACCCCCACCCCCCTGGATAGATTGTACTTTTAATTTATGAATGTATTTCTTCAAAAGACAAATTGATCTTGAAACACTCAACTCTTTTGACAATAACAATGAATGAGCAGATAAGATGAGCCTTAATATTCACACAAAGAAAACTGTCCGTTCTAGAGTTTTGGAGTCTCTCAGCTTTTCATTGTTGCATTGAGATTTGACTCATGCTATTTCTACATATTTCTACATGTATTCCATGTGGAATCCCTCTTTTTGATACGCTTCCTTGCCTATTGCTAATTAAAGATGTGCCAAATATAAGGGACTTGGGAGGTTATTTCCCAAGTAGATGCATTCTGTAGGCAGTTTTATTGCGTATTTGCATTACAATTTTGGGAGAAATATATATCTCAACATGCTCCTTAGTCTTCCAACCCTTTGAAGTTCTAAAATTGCAAATAATTGAATCTGCATTGAAATCACGTAACTTTTTGTGAAAAAGCAAAGTAAATGCCCGAATACACGTCATAGCGATTTCTAATCTTGAGTTTGGAAACCATTTGGTGCATCTGATGGAGCTAGTGCAAGGCCACAGTCTGCGCTGTTTTGCCAGTCTGAGTTTGTTGAATAGAGGCTGTTGATTGTGTCTTTGAGCGAGAGATCAGACCCCCACTTTGAATTTTTAGAAAACATACCTGCTTGCCTTGACATGCCTGGAACTTAAGTGGCCCTGCCAAAACCTTACTCTGCTTTTTAATCTTTCCAATAATTAGTTCCTGCAGATTTAAAATTACCTTAATAGATTAAAATATTCATGCCATTTTAATTACAAATTTATTATGGGAAGTTGTCCTTGGTGCCTTGAGGTGGTTCCTCAAGGAATACATTTAAACAAATAGGCTGTACAAGTTTTTATTATTCTTATTGCAGACATTTAATATAATCTTCCTATAATTGAGCACATTCTTGTAATGCTGGTATCAGGCAATGAGTGAGCAACTTTTGCTTCTCTGTTCTCCTTCCAGCCACACCCTTGGTAAATTTTTTACTTCTTAAAAATGCTATCCATTGCCATAGCAGAACCTCTAAGCATAATCTTTGAAAAATCTTTCAGGACCAGCTCCTTGCCTAACCTATGGTCACAAGCCACGGTCATCCCCATCTTCAAAAAGGGAGACCCCACCCTAGTTGAAAATTACAGACCAATCTCCTTATGCTGCGTCACCTGTAAAGTCATAGAATCAATTATTAACCAATCCATTATCCTCCACTTAGAGACAAACAACCTACTCTCTAATAAACAATCTGGTTTTAGGAAAAAACTATCATGTAATCTGCAACTCTTACATTGCAAAAACATATGGACTACACAACTCGATAAGGGAAAAGCAATAGACACAATCTACATAGACTTCTGTAAAGCCTTTGATTCAGTGGTACATGACAAACTACTCCTAAAACTAAAATCTTACGGTATCTCTGGACATCTGCATAACTGGATAGAAGTATTCCTGTCAAACAGACAAGAAATGGTCAAAATTGGGAGCATCCTATCAAATTCTGTACCTGTCAACAGTGGTGTCCCCCAAGGCAGTGTTCTAGGACCAACTCTTTTCATACTCTACATAAATGACCTCTGTGATCATATCAAGAGCAACTGCGTTCTCTTCACTGATGATGTAAAGCTATTCAACACCACAGACAATACTGCAACCCTTCAAAAAGACCTTGACTATGTATCAGAATGGTCAAATAAATGGCAACTTCAAATCTCAACAAATAAATGCTCTGTCCTACATATTGGTAAAAAAAATCAGAAAATAAAATATAGGCTGAATAGTCAAGACCTTGTTGATGATCCAAACTCTGTCAAGGATCTTGGAGTACTCATCTCAAATGACCTAAGTGCTAGAGCCCACTGTAACTACATAGCCAAAAAGGCGTTAAGAGTTGTTAACCTAATCTTAAGTAGCTTTTTCCCTGGTAATATTACACTAATAACTAAAGCATATAAAACATTTGCTAGACCAATACTCGAATACAGCTCATCAGTCTGGAACCCACATTACGTATCTGATATTAACACAGTTGAGAAAGTCCAGAAATATTATAATACTATGTATTATAATACACTCCTCTACTCATTGCAGAATACCTTATGCCACCAGTCTCGAAATTCTAGACCTAGAAAACCTAGAACTACACCGCCTTTGGTCCGATCTAAGTATACTATATAAAATCATACATTGCAATGTCCTGCCTGTCAATGAATATTTCAGCTTCAACCATAACAACACAAGAGCAAACAATAGATACAAACTCAAGGTTAATCGCACCAAACTTGATTGCAGGAAATATGACTTCAACAACAGAGCGGTCAATGTCTGGAATACTCTACCTGACTCTGTGGTTTCTTCCCCAAACCCCAAAACTTTAACCTTAGACTATCTACTATTGACCTCACCCCTTTCCTAAGAGGTCTGTAGGGGGCGTGCATAGGTGCACCAATATGTCTACCGTCACTGTCCTATTGTTTCTTTTATATTTTATTTTTCTTATATGTATCCATGTATTCATAACTATGTTTTACTTATACCATCATAACTTACAATACTTAATGATCGTCATAGGGCACAATCAACAATCAAATCATATTAGGAAACAGTCAGTATAAATCGTAAGGATACAAGGGACAAAGTTACAGTCCTACAATCACAAGTGGGAGGGGATGGGTGATAAGGAGTGATGAGAAGATTAGCAGTAATAGTAGTGCAGACTTTGTAGTAGTTGAACAGTGTTGAGGGAATTATTTGTTTAGCAGAGTGATGGCGTTCGGGAAAAAACTGTTCTTGTGTCTAGTTGTTCTGGTGTGCAGTGCTCTATAGCGTCGTTTTGAGGGTTGCTATCATGCTAGGTGGATGCTGTCTGTCTGCAAGGAATATAAATCCTTCCATTCTCCAGTATCCTGTCAGAGCTGAAGAAGCTTCTAGGATGAGAAGTGAAAAGTCTTCAAAAGAAAAAACAAGAAACTACATTGCCTCCTGAAAAAGCACCTTTGGGATAAGAATCAAAGGAATTCAAGGGGGCCTGGACTTGGAACATTTGTGAGAATTTAAAAACTCCAGATTTATTCCTTTCTTGACTTGGCCTCCAGGCTCTGCCTCTTCTACACTGCAGTAGGCTGGGCTAGATGAAGCTGATCTTATTACAGGTAGTCCTTGACTTCCAACATTCTTTAATGACCATTCAAAGTTACAATGGTGCTGAAAAAAGTGACTTATGACCACTTTTCACCCTTACAACCATTGCAGCATCCCCGTGGTCTCAGGTGGGATTCAACCAGTTGTCACCAGTTTGCCTGAACCGTTAGTTAATTCCTTATGCAGTTCGAAGAACCAGCTAAAAATAAAATGCCAGAGAGGGTTTTTTTTCCTCTCTCTCCCTTCAATTAATAGCTCTGGGCAGACAGTCAAGAACCACTTAACAGTTGCAGCTGGAATGTAGCCATTACATGCTGAATCAGGTCAATAAGCAACAGAAACTGACAGGCTTAGGGCAAGGAAACCCATCAATCACCCATCTAGCAATGGAATAAACCTCTTCCCTTCAGGAAGAAGGACAAGATTACAAACATTTTCACTATAAAGAGTATTAAGTAACAGTTCTGTGATCAGCTGATACTTCCTGGAGTTCCCCAAGACCTTTTATAGCCTCTGCAGTGTTGGCTGCTACTTGTTTCTTCCTGGGGGAAAAGACACAGGAGGGGACAACGATGCAACTTGATCATATAGGCTGTGAATGTAATGCCTGTGTGGTCCAGCCAGCTGTATTGCTTCAGCTGTGAAGCACCCAATTTAGAACATAAAGAACATAGAATAATAGAGTTGGAAGGGTTAATGGCTTTTGGCAGCAAGCCCAGCCTTTCAATGAGCATGAGCAGTATGAGCAGCTGTTCTTAGTTCCTCTCAGCTGCTGCATTTGTTTTGGGGTCAACTTTTTAAAAAAAAAAATGGGAATGGCTATTTAACGTTTTCTGCATTGTTTTAGCGGTTCCTGGCACAGTCCTTTTGGGGTGTACTTCCTTCACTCTTTTGGAAAGCCTCCAGTGATGGAGCACCCACAACCTCTGAAAGCAAGCTATTCCATTGGTTGATTGGTCTCACCCTTATGAAATTTCTCCTTGGTCCTGGGTTGCTTCTCTCCTTGGTTAGTTTCCATCCATTGTTTCTTGTTATGCCTTTTGATGCTTTGGAAAATAGATTGGACTCCCTCATTTCTATAGGAGCCCCTCAAATTTCCTGACAGAACAATTAATCAGTGGAACAGCTCGCCTCCAGAAGTTGTAAATGCTCCAACAGTGAAGGTTTTAAGAAGAGCTTGAATAACCATTTGTCTGAAGTGATATAGGGTTTCCTGCCTAAGCAAGGGGTTGGACTAGAAGACCTCCAAGGTCCCTTCCAACTCTGCTATTCTATTCTAAATATTGGAACAGTGCTATTTTATTGTGAGTTGGACAAAGGAGAAATTTCCTAAGGGTTGGCCAAGCCACATGACCACCCAGCCATGACCACTCAGTCATTAGGGCAGCGAACCGGTTGTTAAATTATTTGAATCCCACCACTGCATGTGATCAAAATTTGGATGCTTGCAACTGACTCATATTTATGACGGTAGCAGAGTCCCTAGGGTCATATGATCATCTTTTGTGACCTTCTGACAAGCAAAGTCAATGGAGGAAGCCAGATTCACTTAATAACCGTGACACTAACTTAACAGCTGCAGTGATTCACTTAACAACTGTGGCAAAAAGGGCTGTAAAATTGGGCAAAACTCACTTAACAACTGCCTCGCTTAGCAACAGAAATGTGCGGTTCAATTGTGGTCGTAAGTCGAGGACTACCTATACTGAATACAACATGCTACATCTATAATTAAAATATACTCTAAACCTCTAAACAAAATGCAAACACGGCAGTTATTGGATAGGTTAAAAACTCAGTTAAAGTGAATGGAACATAATCTGAATTAAAATATTAGCAGTTTTTAAAATATTAAAAACACCAGGAGAACAAAAGCTTTTTTCTTGTCTGCTTGCAGGTTTGCATTTGGAACAAGGCCCAAGAATGATTTTGGGATATAGGTAAGATATAAAAGAAGAGACAATCAGTCAGATATAATGGCCCCAACCTCTAAAGAGTTTTAGAGAGTGTGTACATCAAAACTAATTGATACTGAAAAATAAGGAGTTTTGTTTCAGGAAAGCCTAAAAGATCCTTGCCACTGACTAAATATTCTGAAAGAAAAGCTTCTTTTCCCTTTATTACCACCAGAGGGCAAAAGATTAACGGTTTATTTCCTGAAGTCTATAGCTTGCTGTGAAAGTAATGGGGTTTGAAATAAACCAACAGTTTGGTAAAGATGTTTCTCACTAACACATTTTGTTCAAATGCATACATCAAGGGTCTTCAAACTTGACAACTTTAAGATTTGTGGACTTTAGCTCCCAGAAATCCTGAGCTAACATGACTGGAGGAGGAATTCTGGGAGTTGAAGTCCACAAGTCTTAACGCTGTCAAGTCTGAAGACTCCTGGCATACATTTTTGTGAACTGTAGTTCACCTCATCAGATGAGCAGAGTAGTTAAACTATGACTACCTGGCTACTCTGCACATCAGATGAGGTGAGCTGCAGCTGCCAAAAGCTTGCCTCCATTAATAAAAACAAATGTATTCATCAGAAATACATTACCAGATTCCTTCTGATTTTTTTGCTCGCAGAGACTAACCTGACTCACCTCCTATAATGGATATGAAATAGCATTTAGAGTGCTATTTTTTACTCAGGAAACTAAACTAATTCCTCAGTCAGAGCCAGGAACTATGGGGAACTAAAACAGCCTCCCCAGCCTCATGCAGATAGACCAGCTTGGCTTTACTTTTCAAATCGATACTTGAACCTGCATTCATCATAAAGGTGGCTCCAAGCCTATAAATATCCATTTTCATAACTATATACAAATTTGGTTACTACTTTGTTCTCTGCACACCAATGCATCTGTAGAGGGAAGAGGGAATGGCGTTGAAGGACAGTGGGAAGAATCATTACCGAGGTAGATAAGAGACACTTGAGTCTGGGCCAAGAAAATAACTTGAAAAATGTCTCAGACAAACTTCTTCCTAGTTCAGTCAAAGATAAAGTGAGGGAGGAGGAAGCCACATTCAGACTTGCAATTCCATTACTATAGCTATTATAATCAAAGTAGTCTTGGCCTGTATGGCATTGGTTTCTTAGCCTGATCTATCTTGTAGGGATGACAAACCATTCTCTCAAGACCCTCAACTATCACTCTGGAAGTAGCTGTGAAACTACAGAGTTTTCTCCAGGAGATTATCAGGCTGAACCTGAGGGAGGAGTCAAAAGTGTCATAAGTCATGAGTCCCTGTGCGCTCGCAAGAAATGTAAGTCCACTCACCTTGAATGCCTGTCTTATCTTCTGCTAACGGCCAGTTGGTGAGATTCTTGTAGAGAGCTTAAGCTTGCCATAAATCTTTATACTCATTTGAACTTCCTGAATCTCCTGATTTCCCCAGCGATTGGCCGGGAATTTCCCTTGGCTGATAATGGTCCTGCCTAGTGTCAAACTCTTGGTTTTCTACCTTGGTCGCTTCAATCCTCCCACTGTGAAAGAGACTTCTGTTTTTCTGCTTCATTCCCAAGACCCTTCCCGATTGTGTTCACCTACTTTTTGATTCTATTTTGACGTTTCTCTTGGGTCACAGCTATCAGTGACTTCACAACTGGTCACCCTGACACTAAAATAAATTTTTAAAATGCATTATGGTATCATAAGTATCAGCTCGGTCCATGTGTACCTGCGCTGTAACAGCACACAGAAGAACATAACGGCAGAGTGCATCACATTGTTGAATAAATGGAAGGCAAAAGTAAATGAAAGACAAAGATAATAAATGGTCGACCACTTGGTCCACAGTACCTACTGTGTACTGTTGTACCTACTGTGCAACACTCCCAGGAAAAAAAACTGATAAAAGAGAAGAAAATCTCCACCAGTGGTGGTGTTCTACCGGTTCGGTCTGGTTCTGCTGAGCTGGTAGCCCTGATGAGTAGCGGAGACCAAACCGGTTCTCTCCAATGTACTGCTGTTGGGCCCACCTACCCACCCGGGCTCCATACTGAATTTTATTCCTTGCTTTTGAAGCGCAGATGCTTTGCGTGGCACAACAAATTGCTCCGCGGCAGCTGCTGAAGCGACAGGGAGAGTGCGGGATTGCAAGAGGTGAGTCGGAAAGCCTCTGCGCCTGCGCAAGGTGCACGTTTGGCACACGCACATGCAAAGTGTGTGCGCGTGTGCAAAGCATGCCCAAACCACACCCACCAAACCAGTAGTAAAAATGTTTAAAACGCACACTGATCTCCACATAGGAATTGTGACAGTGAGATTTTAAACCCAAATGTGTTTTATCTCCAAATGGTATATTTAGACAAAATGTACTATTTCTAATCAAGTAAAACTAACTTCATTGCAGTTTCCTTTGTGTGAACCAAACAGAACTCTGAAAGCATTATTTTCCCACAAATGAAAAGAAACAAAACTGTGATGCAAAAGAAATTCCCAGCACAGCTTCAATTAGTCTAGATAATACAATCAATGGAAATAGTAATTAGCTCATAAATGAATGAATGAACCAGTAAATGCCTCAGTTCTCCTTTTAGACAGAAAATGTTATGCCTGGCTTTCAAATACCATGTGATTATTTTTAATTTGATACGTAAATGGGCCTTTTTATTCTGTGTTGAAAAGGGTGTTTTCTGCCACAATAGTGTATTTGGCCTAGAAATCTCATTGTAGTAGAGCTAGTCTTCAAATTACAATCACAATTGGGACCAATTGTTAAGTGAGTCATGCTTGATTTTACAACATTTTTGTCACAGTTAAGCGAATCACTGCAGTTCTTAAGTGAATCACATGACCATTAAGTGAATCCAGCTGTCAGCGTTCTGAGTAACACACCCATTGAAAGCAGAACTCCGAGGCAGGTAGATTCCTCAAAGAACATGTTTATTTGGATACATCATATCGGCACAGCTGGTGAAAACCAACTCTGAACGTTCCCACAGTTTTCACTTAATTAAAAGAGTAAAAATCCCTACCTCCCAGGTGTCACCAGTCAAATTGTCCAATGAATACAACTGGCAGGTTCCCCTCCTCCTCCAGCAGCCACCTGTTACGATGACCTTGGTTCCCACAGGAAAACTCTATTTTGACTGTTAGCTGGTCTATCTACTTCCCCCTTCCTTCCCCCTCTCAGGCTTCGTGGCAACTATGAAGCAGCACAAGATGGCTTCATCCAGGTTCCCTTCAGAGTTGACACCTGCTTTTCTTGTCAAAAGCCAGTGGGGAAAGTTGCAAATGGCGATCACATGACCTTGGGGATGCTGCAAACTTGATAAATATGTGCCAGTTGCCAAGCACCTCAATTTTGATCATCTGACTGTGGGGATGCTGCGAGGACATACATTTTATTTATTTATTTATTTATTTTTATGTATTTATTTGTCAAGCAATTATAAGATAACAGGTATTAGTATAAATATAGCTATGAATACATGAAATGGATACATACAAGAAAAATAAAAAGAAACAATAGGACAGGGATGGCAGGCACGTTGGTGCGCTTATGCATGCCCCCTACAGACCTCTTAGGAAAGGGGTGAGGTCAATAGTAGATAGTCTAAGGTTAAAGTTTTGGAGTTTGAGGAAGAAAACACAGAGTCAGGTAGAGTATTCCAGACATTGACCACTCTGTTGTGGAAGTCGTATTTCCTGCAATCAAGTTTGGTTCAGTTAACCTTGAGTTTGTATCTATTGTGTGCTCTTGTATTGTTTTTTTTGAAACTAAAGTATTCATTGACAGGTAGGACATTGTAATATATAATTTTATGTACTATACTTAGATTGGACCGAAGGCAGAGTAGTTCTGGGTTGTCTAGGTCTAAAATTTCAAGTCTGGTGGCATAAGATATTCTGCAATGAGTAGAGGAGTGGAGAACTCTTCTTGTGAAATATTGCTGGACTTTCTCAACTACGTAATGTGAGTTTCTCAGATATGTAATGCGGGTTCCAGACCAATGAGCTGTATTCAAGTATTGATCTAGCAAATGTTTTGTATGCTCTAGTTAGTAATGTGATATTGCCAGAGAAAAAGCTACATAGGATTAGGTTATCAACTCTTAATGCCTTTTTGGCTATGTAGTTACAATGGGCTCTAGCCCTTAGATCATTAGAGATGAGTACTCCAAGATCCTTGACAGAGTTTGGATCATCAACAAGGTCTTGACTATTCAGCTTGTATTTTATTTTCTGATTTTTTTTTTTTTTTGCCAATATGTAAGACAGAGCATGTATTTGTTGAGTTTTGAAGTTGCCATTGTTTGACCATTCTGATACATAGTCAAGGTCTTTTTGAAGGGTAGCAGTATTGTTGGTGGTGTTGAATAGCTTAACATCATCAGCAAAAAGAACACACTTGCTCCTGATATGATCACAGAGGTCATTTACGTAGAGTATGAAGAGAGTTGGTTCTAGAACACTGCCTTGGGGGACACCACTGTTGACAGAATTTGATGGGATGCTCCCAATTTTGACCATTTGTTGTCTGTTTGACAGGAATGCTTCTATCCAGTTATGCAGGTGTCCAGAGATACCATAAGAGTTTAGTTTTAGGAGTAGTTTGTCATGTACCACTGAATCAAAGGCTTTACAGAAGTCTGTGTAGATTGCGTCTATTGTTTTGTCCTGATCGAGTTGTGTAGTCCATATGTTTTTGCAGTGTAAGAGTTGCAGATTACAGGATAGTAATATCCTGTATACATACATAAGGATAAATACATAAGTGCAGGAACTCACTTTTTTTAGTGCTGTTCAGTTGCTAAATAAATGGACAGGTATGGGCTACCTAAATACTAAGTACACCTAGAATGCCCCAATTCTTAAAAAAAATATGCTAAGGATATTCTTAATTTTGTTCAACATTTATCCTGCATGAGAATCTATTAGGAGCTGCTTAATGGAGGCCATTATGTCTGGCTATAATTTAGAACGGCCAGTCACAACAAGCAGTATGGCCTGTTGCATTTTGTTTTCAGTGCTGCAATAACTTGTATATCATTTCTTTTAAGGTATTTGTTTTCTTTTGGTCCTCTTCTTATTCCACAAAGAAATTATTCTTGCATTGACTTTAGAGTCTCTGATCTCTGACTGAGGTTAATAGCCAAGTTAACAGCCTTAATTTCCTACCCAGCCCAGGGGAAAATGCAGCAGAAGTTTTCTCTCTCTTTTTTTTAAGTTTTGTTTCCTAGATTTGGCCAGATTCAGTTTGCCTCTTTTCCAATTTGAGATTCCATGTTTTGCAAAGTATGCTTGAGATATAACCAATCTCTAACTGTTGAGGCCTTGAATAAGCCAAACTGACCTCTCCTCCTTAACCTTGACTGTTTATTTACAATTGCCAAATGTTCTTTAGTCTCTCTTCTTCAAAGTTTTTGAATTCCCTCAAGCCAAAGACCCAGCTGACAGGCCAAATATCACCCAGGAGCACCCTTAGAAATGTCATTTTTGAGTCTCTCTACATACTTCCCCCCCAAAAAAGAAAGGGTCCTCAGGCATCTGACCCTTAATGATGAATGAATATTATCCACCCCTAGAAATGTGCTTTCGTTGGATTAATTGTAATACATATAATTTGGTCTAATGGTTGAAGACACCAGGCGAGAAACTGGGAGATCAGAAGTTCTAGTCCTGCCTTAAGCATGAAAGCCAGCTGGGTGATCTCAGGCCAATCATCCTGTCTCAGCAAAGCCACCTCACAGGGTTGTTGTGGAAAAAATAGGAGAAAGGAGCAGCATTTGGTATGCTTGAAATGTTATAATATATTGCTAGTCCACATATGATATGCCATAGACTAAGTAAATAAATAGGTATGCTTGAGTTATTCATATAAATAATAAAGACCAGATCAATATGTGTGTGTGTGTGTGTGTGTGTGTGTGCGCGCGCGTGTGTGTATTAGGTTTTTGAGCTGAAAAATAATTAAACAAGGGAAACTAGGATAGATCTATTTGAAGCTACTTAGCTCTCATCAGCTAGCCATACCCTTACTGGGATTCGAACCAGGGAAGTATTAGATGTGAGGCAGTTGTAATTGCCATTAGGCCACTGGTTCTCATCCAGATCAGTGATACAGGGGAATGAGTATATATATACTTGTGTTACAACACTCTGGTAAGCCCCAATTAAGGGAGGAAGCATACTGCTGTCCTTTTCTGTCTTTCAGCTCATCACCAGAGACCATCTAGACAGAAAGCTATTTGTTTCGTTGTCTTTTGCTTATATGTGTGTTAGGTTTTTGAACTGATAAATAATTAAACAAGGGAGACTAGTATAGATCTATTTGGAGCTACTTAGCTCTCGTCAGCTAGCCGTACCCTTACTGGGATTCGAATCAGGGAAGTATTAGATGTGAGGCAGTTGTAATTGCCATTAGGCCACTGGTTCTCAACCAGATCAGCGATACAGGGGAATGAGTATATATATATACTTGTGTTAATATATATATATATATTCAGCATATATATATATATATATATATATATATATATATATATATATATATATATATATATATATATATATATATACTGAGATATCATTGTGTCGGCAGTCTGTACAGACAGCAGCGCAATCAGACAGTGGGGAAGAACTGGGACCAGACTGGGAGTCTGGGGAGGACTCAGACGAGGGTCCTGAGTCCAATGCAGAGATGGGGTCATGACCATCTGGGAGTTGCGTGCTGACTCCAGAGCCTCCAGAGTCTAGCAGTAGCAAGGCAGAGGAAGAAGAGGAGCCTGTTCCCAGTGCGCATGTGCACAGAGCTGCTGGAAGGCAACAGCAGCTAAGACAAAAGGGGTGACTCGGGAGTAAGGCTTGGAGGTGATTGCTCCTCCCCTAAGGTATAAAAGAGGTGCAAAGATAGAGGAAACCTTTGCAGGAAGCAAAGTCGTTCGCTCTGTTCAGATTAAACCTTGAAGCTCTGTGTGGACTTTGGTTGGTTTTTTACAGCTAATCTGGCACTTTAGTTGTTGGCAGCAATTCAAAGGAGATAAAAGTGGATGCTTATCTCAAGGGACTGTTTGGGACTCATTATGGGCTGGGAATGAACATAATTTCCAGTGCTGAAATAAAACAAGAGTTGTATGGACTAAGCGTGTGCTTAATTACGGTTTCGGGAAGCCTTGGTCAGAATACTTTCATGACTTCTGTGCTGAGGTGCAGATGGCAGATCCTGAAGCTCCCACCATCGAGCTGTGAAAACACAGTGGCAACAGGTTTTCTCAATTTTTATATTAAGAGAAAAATTATTTGAAAAGGGTGGTCCCCAGTCTTAAAGTTGCTCACTACCTTCTGTAGAGATGTGATCTTGCAGAAAAAAGAAAAACCTTGAAGATAAACAGTATTATTATCATCCCAGTTTTGAAACAGGAGGAGGGACCAAGAGTCCTTGAAAAAAAGGACTTTTGCATAATAAGACCAAGATATGACCTCACTGAAGAGGTGAAACACAACTTGAAACATTAAGTTTGAATTTTTCAGCCTTTTTCTGAAATCATTGGGGAGGGTGGCGTACATTCGTTTATGTATGAAAAGAGTGCTTTTAAATTATTTTCTCTAGAATTATAATTTGGTTTCCAACGTTGTAATCTTGCATAGGCTGGAAAACCAAATTCTCTGACTTTCTGAAAATCACTTGGGCTCTTGCCCCCTTGCTGAATCTGCAAATGCCTAATGCCCTGTGAGAGAAACCGCAACAGATAATCAGGATTGAAATATAGTATATCGTTATAATGGCTGCAATTTACCTCGCAAAAAAATCCTCTTCGGAATTTAGGTTGCCCTTTGCCTGTATCCCAAAACAGCATGCCTCAGGGCCTGCTTCCTTCTTGCATTTTCTGAAAGACAAAAGAGAAGAAGAGAGCCTCACTGGTGAGGCGTAGGAGGGGTGATACATATCATTCTCACACCAAAAATCAACCACTGATTTGTGCACTGCTGAAAAACATCCAAATGTAGGTTCTGTCAATGTTGTCAAGACCGAATTTAAAAGGAGCTTAAGTTATTAAAGTGAGAGGCTTTAATCATGCCATTAGGCTGGGCTACGGGGTGGAAGAACCCACTCCTACCAGAACATGCAAGATGAAAGGTACAGTGTGCACTGTATCTGTCGAGATTTGCGCTGTCCGCTGATTTCAGTGACAGAGGTCCTGCTAAATAAATAAATCCTGGGCTCCAATGGAATTTTATCTAGAGCTTGATCCCGTGACCTTGAACCTGATCATTCTGGTTGCTAGCTATGTGATCTTGCTTTTGGTTTTCCTGATCTCTTGCGTGCTCTATGACTGTCGAGGGAAAGATCCCAGTAAGGAGTGTATTTTGGAGATTCCCATGGAAACCCAGGAGCCAATCCAGTTGATGGTGGTGCAGCACAAATGCCCTAGTATCCACTGGGCAAGAGGACTCGTCCCTGCTTACGAAAGTGCATCTGGTGCAGCCATGAAAAAGACAACATCAGTATAAAAAAGACCTTTCCTTTCTCCAGAATCCTAACTTTGCACGATTCTCTCCTGTTTGCATAAGGATAAGTGAGTCAGGTAAGCCAAAATTGACATATGCTAGAAAGCGTGATTTCAGTATAGTATAGTATTGCCAGGATATAGGTGACATTGGACTTAGCCCTTAACAAATTCAACTTCTTTTTATTTGTCATTTTCACATAAGATGTCTGCCTTTGACAGATGTTAAGGGTGTCACAACAGCAGAATTCTCTGAAATCTGAATTGAGTTGGAGTGGGTAGCTAGAGGGTTTTGTCTTTTTCCAGAATAAATCAATGATTTGCCAGAGAAATAGGCATATTTTATTTTATTTGAACTCCAGCTTTATATATTTTTACGAACAACCTAAGGCAGAGAACATATTCAACACACCTTACCTTCCTAGTCCTATTTTCCCCACAACAGCAACTATTTGAGATGGAGTGGGCTGAGAGAGAGGGACTGGGCTAAAATCACCTAGCCGACTTTCATGGCTAAGGCGGGACTTGAACTCACGGTCTCCTGCTTTCTAGCCTGGTGTCTTAACCAGTACACCAAACTGGTCTATGACTTATGGTTTATATGACTTAGGGTTTATATGACTTAGAGTTTATATGGCTTATGACTTAACATATTTTATATGAAGTTAAGATAAATATTTGCTACAGAAGCTACTTTTCCTCCACCAAGACAAGGAAGGATAGCTTGGGAATATTATAACAGGGATAATAGTGTTATATGCTTGCAGTAAAGTACATTCTTAAACAAATGGAACATAATAGGGGTTGCTATAAAGTATGGGTGAATAAATGTTACTTATTCCTCATTTGACACCCAGCATAATATGTAATGCATAGGACCTAATCTCTGAAGGATAACATTGTGGTATATTTCCACACACACTCACACTGCATTAGCATGTCCTTCCATTCATCTTCTGTGTGAACAACACTCTTGTGCAGATGTCCTGTACTGGCCAAATAATTGGGGACTTTAATCCTGTACTTTTAGAACATCCCAGACAATGGAATATCGGTTTCATTTGAACTATGGGATTGTTGAAGAAACTGCTGGGCCCAATTCACCCTAATCTTAACTATAATGCTTGGTTTACAAACCAGAGAAGCTGGCTTCACACTAAGCCGGAATGGAACAATCTATATTATGGTTGAAGAGCATTTGTGATCCAGTCAGTATAGCAGAGTAGGACCAGAAAGATCCAAATTCTTATCTTTCTCAACTCATAAAACTCCCTTTGGTAACTTAGAGATTCAAGCTGTTTTGGAGCCTGATCTGAAGGCACCATCTCTGTGTTTACAAGAATGTACCCTATCCTGTTTTTGCTAAATTCTTAAGAATAGATTAATTGCCAAGTCCAGTAAATGCCTCATATAATGGGAGAGCAGCTTCCAGCAAAATCTGTGCTGCTCTCCTCCCCCCCACCCCCGCCCCCAGCAGACGTTAATCACAGCTTTTTCTGCCAACTTGCTTTTTCAAAGATTGATTAAAATATTGTACACATAAGCTAAAATGTTCTTTGGGTGCGTTGTGTAGCCATTATCCTGACATGGATCAATAACACTAGATTTGAAAAGAAAAGTTTAGATGCACAGATCGCCAATGCATATTTTTTTTTAAATGAGGGAGAGCAATTAAATCTGTGTGAAATATATCACTTACTCTGGAATTGGAAAATTAGTTTCCTTGAAAATTTGTAGCTGCAGGGAAGATGGACATGCTCTTAAAACAAGGAAAAATACTTGTGCATGGTTGGGCAGATTGATGCCTTTTCTAATCTAAAGGGGATAGCTTGCAGTCCAATGATTAGTCTGAGTTACTAGAGAAAACACTTCGAAATCCTGCTAATCATATGCAGTTCGTTTTGAAAGTCCTTTTTCCAAACTTTAGCGTTTCTCAAATGTTCTCCTTTGGGAAACAGAGCGTCTAAAATGAATTGGAAATGAGGCAGATCAGGAATTCTGTGAATAAGGAGAAATAAACAATTTTGGAGAACGCATTAAAAATGGAGTGATTAGATTGCTTGAGGCTGCTGAAGGAATGTCCAAGGGTTGGGAGAACAGGATGCAGAATGTATTAAATAATACTGAGTTGTACAGAAGTTCAGTAAGAACCACGCACAGTTTTGATCAGAATTTGTAGCTTTTCTGGTGACAACTGAGCAAAATTCTCAGAACCTCTCAACATAGTTAACTGGGCATACTGGGAATTTCAGTGTATCAACATCTGCAAAGCCACTGGTTCCTCCCTCCCACCCCCCCGGCCGCCTCTCCTGACTAGGACAGATGTCCGACTTTATAACTTTTAGGATTGTGCAGTGCCTCCGATTCAATGACAAAAAATGTTTTGGAGTCCATGGGAGAATTTGCAGGGGCAGCTGTCGTCCGAGCCATTAGGCAGCTGCATTTTTCTTGGCCTGTTCTAACTTTTGCAGTTGATGCTTTGGGTTTCAGGAGGTTCTGCAAGCTGGGTTTCCATGAGCATCAGCCCCTGCTCTGAAGCACCTGTTGGCCTTCATTAGAAAAAGCTGCGCCTGCATCACATTTCCTAGATGGACTCAAGACTTTGCAGGAGTCCATAAGGCTGTGCTTATCTCTGCTGTATCAGTTAATGATAGCAGAAGAGTAGTCAGAGTGGACCTAATCAATCGGAGCATTTCTTTGGAGCTGCAATTCATTAGACTTTGCTCTGACACATAGCGCTTTAGATGGCAAAAGTTCTATGAACTCTGAGATGCCTGCTTTACAGTCAGATTTAAATTTCCAAGGCCTGGAGACAGATTTTTTTTTTCCACTTTGTTAAGCATATATGCAAATTGAAGCATGCTGTAACATTATATTCTGCAAATTATTATAATGCATGTACGTATTTCTCCTTAGGTACATCAGCCAGTTTTCTTCTTTCCAAACAAGAGAGGAAGAATTTTACCTGTTTAATAAACTTGGCTCCATTTTTTCTTATTTAATGTTTCTGGATTAATGCCTCTCTTTTCAACTTGTGTCAGTTTTTCCATATTTTTACAGCATTTGTCTGTGCTGAGCTATGACTATTGCAAAAAGGAGTATCAAACTGTTTTCACGTATATAGAAATTGCTGTTCCCATTTAAATATTCCTTTTTTCCACAGAATTTGTCGATACCTATTTGATATTTATTTCAACATATACAGCTGGCAACCTTCTAGATGTTTGGACTATAATCTCCAAAAACCCCAGCTTAAAAAAGAACTCTATTTCCCCCCCAAGCATCCTTAACTAGAATTTGAAGCTGTCATACAACAGATTCTAATAGTGACATTGGACTGGAACTGTTTTTTCTAAATAATGCTGGGTCACAAAGACAACATTTGAGAATGATGTCTACTGTATTTCACAATATGTGCCTGCACAAGGACACAATTTCCCAATCTATCTTTTGCAGATATCCGGACTGCAGTCTCTCTGTCCAAATTTAAATATATGAATTCATAGGTCTGAATTAGGACTGAATACTGAAATTCCAAATGTTTAATCTTTTGGAAGTGAGTATTGATGAAATGTACTTTCTGCACATTTTGATGTCTTTCCAACATTCTTTGGCAAAATGTTCCATCAGAACTTTTTCTCCAGAGTCTGAAATTATATACTGTATAGTACTAGATCCACAGGAATAAAGCAGGATTATGAGTACTGTTCCTTCCACAGATGACCTTTGCTCAATAAACACAGAATCTGCAAAGACACAAGTTATGCACATTCAGACTGTCTTTTTTATGATTGAAGCCCCAACATTTTACAAAATGGTTTACAGAAACATTTTAGTGGGACTGCGGGGGGGTTTGGGGGGGTAGGATTTAAGATGCTTGCATAGATCTTACATGAAAATAACTTCTACAAATATATAATTTCTATACAGAGAACTAATAAATGTGTGAGAATGAGACACTGGACAGTAGTAATGACTACCCTCTTTGTGTCTTTTAGTGAGTGAGGTTTCAGGCCCCCAAATGAACCTTAAAATTATAAGCAACAGGAATAATTGTCATCGCTATCCTCATCCAAAATCCATCCATTGCAGGATAAGGCCTCTTCACTGAAGTTTGTAGACCACAATATACTCTGCTGGTCCAATGTAGTTTAGCAGGTATATTTTTTTACTCTCCTGTCTAGGGTTTGCAAAGACTATAGTCACTGGCCCAAAGTCACCTAGCCAGTTTCTGTACCTAAGGGAAGACTAGAACCTGTCTCTCCCTAGTCCTAGTCCAGAATCTTAACCACAAGTCAGATGTCACTTCATATGTCTAACCAAGTAAGCTGCACTTCACAAAAGCTTATGCCTTTTAATAAAATGTGCTAATCTGAAAAGGTGCTATCAGTCCCCTCCTGATACTTGTACTATGCCGCCTGACTCTAATCTGCAATGTACTACAAATCCTAATTTTCTTTGTCTGAAAATTCAGGGAGCGATCTACACATTGAGCTTGGACTGATAAGCTGAACCTAATTTGTTAGATAGTGAAGAAAGTGGGAGGAATTAACTGCTTCTTTGATGTTGACTTTGAAGTCCCAACACTGTACAAGCTCCTCTAGCCAAATCTGATCTTTTCAAATCAGTGAAAAAAATTAATGTTTCCATCTTATGATTGATCGCAGAACTAATAAAGATTAACAAATGTCACCATTAACTCTTTGTTCAGTCACAAGCCAGCATGTAGAAGAGTAACAAGTGTTGCAAGATCCAATCTGGGTCGGTCACCGGGACCAGAGGTTTTGTCTTCAGAGCTTTTCGACTAGTGCTGGAGCCCATTTTCAGGGAACTTCTCTCTAGCAGAGTGTGTGCTTTGGGCTATTCTATGTGTCGTATTTATGTGGTGCCTTCCTATTGGTTGATTGGTGTTTGGATGGGTGGCAATTGGCTGTTGTTTCCTTGTGCTGCCAAGTCCTCGACTCCTAAGCATCTACAAATCTTTTTTGGAGGGATCCATTGTAACTTTGAATGGTCACTAAACCACTGGTCATAAGTCAAGGACTATCTGTATAGAGGCAGCCGTGCATCACTGATGCAGCTGCTGGTGTTTTAAAGCTGAATGGCTTCTCCTTCACATGTCTGTTGTTATATTTCAGGTTCTGATCAGTGCAGGAACTAAATTCAGATAAATATATCCAATTTCCTGTGTGAATGAAAGCCTTCAATTCAGCCCATTGTATATGTGCAATGATCCTTCTACTTTGTCTATCAACAGGGACGACTAAATACTTAAGCCTTTGGAAAACAGAAACCAATTTTCCATTTTTCAAAAGTATTGTTATATAAATGCTGGTACACCTTCCTGTACATGGGAATATGTTGCTAGTTTTAACCCTTAATTAGTTTATTGAGGCTGATACCTTGACACAAATATCCTAAGCAGGTAATATTAAGGTGTGCCTAGTTTCTCCCTCTGTTGTAATATGAGATAATTTAAATTATAGGGTGCTAAGTATCCTTATTAAGAAAACAGTCCTTGATTGGTAAATAATTCATGCCAGGCCAGGCTCATAAACATCCATATTCTTACAGTGGGGTGATTGGGAAAACTATATTGATTTATAGTATCTATTGAACTGTGTTGGAAAACCCATAGTTATTTACAGGATCTATTTCAATTTGTTGGCATTCAATTCCAATGAAGTCTATCAGGTCTAGCCCTGCTGATGGGCTGCCCTGAATATTTAAAAGGAATTACCATTGGGAGATTACACAATTAAAGGGCAAATAGGAATGTCAGCTTTCATTTCTCGAACAAAACATTTTTCACAGGCTCTCTCCGAGCAGTCTGGCAAAGAGAATTCTATTCCACGGAGAATGGGAAGTTGCAGTGAGAGTTTCCTGCCAGTCACCAGTGAAGTGAAAACTATTTGCCTGCCCAACATACTTTTATAACCTTAGTGCCACCATTGTGTTGCCAGTAACAATGAGGACTATCCGACTCCTCATTTATAATAAATAATAAATAAATAAATCATGGCAACATGATTTCAAGCATAAATGTCCAGCAGTTGAAACTGAATTAATGACCTCAATCTTGCAAGCTGTAGCTTTAATGGGGAACATCTGGTTTCTAATTTAATCCAGAGATCCAACAGATTTATGATAAGTTTGATTTACCAAGTGAGAATCAGACTGATGTCTAGAAGGTTGTTCAAATTCTAATAAGCCTTTTGGTCTTGCATGATAGCAAAACAGCAGAACTTGATAGGACATTAATACATGGTTTCTTTGGTCTGTGTGCTCCTTGTTATCTTTCCAGCACAAAGTGGAATGACATTACTTGTTTAACACCTCCTCCTGTTGTCTCCAATTTGGCTCCAAACCTAGTGCCAAAGCTGATGAAGAACATCAGCCACGAAGGGCAGGTTTTGTTTCCTTTTATTAATGATCTCCAAGAAAAGGGGGTTCTGGCTAGAAAATGCCAAGGAACCCCAAACAATAGAATGAAGAAAGCTTTATACAATTTTACTAAAGTGTAAGGCAGGATAAGGCAGGATATGTAAAACAAATCATCTAATAAACATCTTAATAATGATCTAATAATTATCCTATTGGTCTCCAGCCATCCCTATTCCTAAGCCTTGGCTAATGAATGCTCTCAGCGGTTATCTAATACACATTTCATTTGCTCCAGACCATCCCTATTCCTAACTTCTAGCTAAGGTATTCAGGATGTCCAAATCCTTATTATCAATCCTCTAACCCCCTACAATGGTTACAAATGTTACACGTGCATATGCTCTGTGAAAAAGGGACACAGTGGCTCAATGGCTAAGACACTGAGCTTGTCGATCAGAAAGGTAGGCAGTTCGGCAGTTCAAATCCCTAGCACTGCGTAATGGAGTGAGCTCCCGTTACTTATCCCAGCTTCTGCCAACCTAGCAATTCGAAAGCATGTAAAAATGCAAGTAGAAAAATAGGGACCACTTTGATGGGAAGGTAACAGCATTCCATGCGCCTGCGGCATTTAGTCATGCCGGCCACATGACCACCAAGATGTCTTCGGACAGTGTTGGCTTTGTAATGGAGATGAACACCGCCCCCTAGAGCCAGAAACTACTAGCACGTATGTGCGAGGGGAACCTTTACCTTTACCTTATGCTCTGTGAATAAATATTTTTTGTTCTTGCCAGACAGACTCCACAATTACAGGCACCCCAGTTTTCTTTTAAGTGCATGTCGTAGCCTTGCTACATTTTAGCAGATAGCCCTTCGCTCCCATTTTCTGTAAAATTTAGAGTGCAGGTGAGGGGACCTGAATCAAGGCCCACAGGCTGAGTGAACAATATGTGCGTTTCACCAGCATGTGAATAGCCAACTCTGGACACTCTGTCTGCTTCGTAGAATCCCCTGCCGATTTGACATTTGGACACATGGCTTACCAGCCATGTTGTGTTACAAATAGGTCAGCTTCTCTAGCAGTTGCTCTAAAATCCTCTGGTTGTTCCCCCCCAGATGGCTTTGGCTTTGTCTACATAGAGGATTATTGCGACATCAACATCAGGCAGTGAGACAGAGTCAGCCTCTGTAAACAAGCAGCCCACTTCTGCTTTGTTATTCTCTTTCTGCCTGCTGTTGCTAATCAGCATTTATACAGAGAGGGAATCAAGTTTATACTCACAGCATATTGGTTTCCTTTATTTTCCTATCTAGCTGATACAGCCATTCTCTCAGTTCATAATGCCCTGCTGCCTAGGCTGCCCTTATCCCATCTACTAAAGGACACCATAACCTCTGGCCCAGATTCCTCTGAAAGCAAATGCCTGTCACCAGGATGGGGCTATATATGGTCTCAACCCCAACCCTTGAGTGGGACAGGAGTCACGCTGTCAGTTTCCTGGGTCTCTTATGAGAGAGAGAGGTGGCATTTTGCTGGGGGTTTAAAGCAGTGTTGGGATTCAATTTTTTTTACTATCGGTTCTGTGGGTGTAGCTTACTGGGTGTGGCATGGCTTGGTGGGCGTGGCAGAGGAAGGTTACTGCAAAATCCCCATTCTCTCTCCACCCCACTAACCTACTTTCCACCTCCATTCTCCTGTGCAGGGCAACAAAAAAAGATCCAGCCAATCAGCTGGGACTCGGGAGGCAGAGAATAGATGGGGGCGGGGCCAGTCAGAGGTGGTATTTGCAGGTTCTCCAAATTACTCAAAATTTCCACTACCGGTTCTTCAGAACTGGTCAGAGCCTGCTGAATACCACCTCTGGTTTAAAGTGGTTTTTGTTCTTGGGCCAGCATTCTCTATGCATTGGTGTGTGGGTGTTTGTGCATGTGTGCATGTGTCTGACAACTCCGCAAGTTCTTTCTGTAAACAACCACAACAAACATGAATGCAACCCTTTGATTTCCTAGCAGTGCCCGTCTGGCTGACGTAGCACATTGGTAGGGGGCACAGTCAAAGGCATTATTGGAGTCAAACAGAACAAACAGGTTGAGAATGCTGTTATTTGCTTTTGGCATTTAGAAAAAGTAACCTCTTTTCCAGGCACAAAGAGGCAGGCAGATGAGAGTTTTAATGTGACTTTAATGTTCATTGTTCAATGTTCTTTGTGCTTTTTATTCTGTTGTAGTACCGGTTCTTCTTAAGTATTTCTAAACCCATTAAGGGAAAGGATGGCATATTGATGTTTTAAATAATTCTTCTCAATAAGTCCTTGGTGGGGGTGGATTCGATGACTGCATAAGTTAGGCCCAACCTCTGCATGAGCTGAAGATTTCTCACTCGCTCTTTAAGCTAAATGGCGTTCAAGGCTTTTGGAAAGCTGCTGTTAATATTGGATGGTCTGGACAGTAGCTTGCATCTGCCTTTTGCAAACCATATTTATTTATTTTATTTTTTATTTTTTTTATTTTGTCAAGTGATTATAAGATAACAGGTATAAGTATAACATAGTTATGAATGCATGAAGTGGATACATATAAGAAAAATAAAAAGAAACAATAGGACAGGGATGGAAGGCACATTGGTGCGCTTATGCACGCCCCCTGCAGACCTCTTAGGAAAGGGGTGAGGTCAATAGTAGACAGTCTAAAGTTAATGTTTTTGGGGTTTGGGGAAGAAACCACAGAGTCAGGTAGAGTATTCCAGACATTGACCACTCTGTTGCTGAAGTCATATTTCCTGCAATCAGGTTTGGTGCGGTTTACCTTGAGTTTGTATCTATTGTGTGCTCTTGTATTGTTATGGCTGAAACTGAAGTATTTATTGACAGGTAGGACATTGCAATATATAATTTTATATACTATACTTAGATCGGACCGAAGGTGGCGTAGTTCTAGGTTGCCTAGGTCTAGAATTTCAAGTCTGGTGTCATAAGGTATTCTGCAACGAGTTAGAGGAGTGGAGAACTCTTCTTGTGAAATATTTCTGGACTTTCTCAACTGTATTAATATCAGATACATAATGCGGGTTCCAGACTGATGAGCTGTATTCAAGTATTGGTCTAGCAAATGTTTTGTATGCTCTAGTTAATAGTGTGATATTACCAGAGAAAAAGCTACGTAGGATTAGGTTAAAAACTCTTAATGCCTTTTTGGCTATGTAGTTACAGTGGGCTCTAGCACTTAGATCATTTGAGATGAGTACTCCAAGCTCTTTGACAGAGTTTGGATCTGATCTTGACTATTCAGCTTGTATTTTATTTTCTGATATTTTTTTTTGCCAATATGTAAGACAGAGCATTTATTTGCAGAGATTTGAAGTTGTCATTTGTTTGACCATTCTGATACATAGTCGAGGTCTTTTTGAAGGGTAGCAGTATTGCCTGTGGTGTTGAATAGCTTTATATCATCAGCGAAGAGAACACAGTTGCTCTTAATATTTAGCTAAGACATCTCGATTGGTTTCCAGAGGTATTTGGCAGAGGGCTCCCTACTTGTATTTGCTTGAACAGGATAAAGGGATTGACATAAAGCACGCTTCTTTCCTAAAGAATTCTACTTACATTTAAGCCATTTTTAAAAGCTGCCCTTGTGTGGGTGTCTGAAACTATGCTTAGACTTGAGTTGTTATAGTTAGCTGTTGTCTCAAAAACGTACTCTATACAGAGTAAGAAAAATATACTTTGATGCAAATACAGTATGCAGGAACCTTTACCCAGACAAAGAGGGCTAAAGCTTCAATGAGAACAATGAGATAACATTTGAAAGCAGCTCAGGTAAATGCCTCCCTAATTTGCTTGACAAGCAGGAGGAGGAGGAGGAGGAGGTGGAGGTGGAAGAGGAGGAGGAGGAGGGCCCAGTCAGCTTCTGATATGATAGTCATTCATAATAAAAGAGAGTTTGTTTTCTGGTCTGGTCTACCCAATTCCTGACCTATATATACACAAGACAACCTATGTATTGATAATAGTGAATACCCATTCTGAGAGGAAGCCGCAAGCATTGTCTGAATTGACTCAGCAAGGGACCTAGGAATCCTAGTGAACAATCACTTAAATATGTGCCAGCTGTGTCTGGTTGGATAAAGAGAGGCATCGAATCAAAATCATGTGAATTAAAGGTACCGTTTTATAAATCCTCAATGAGACCACACCTGGAATACTGCATCCAGTTTTGGTCACCACAATACAAAAAAAGATGTTGGGACTTTGGAAAAAGTGCAAAGAAGAGCAACTAAGATGATTAAGGACCTGGAGTCAAAGATATATGAAGAACGATTACAGGAACTGAGTATGGCCAGTCTAGAGAGAAGGACTAGGGGTGAGATAATAACAGTATTCCAGTATTTGAGGGGCTACCCCAAAGAAGAGGGAGTCAAATTATTCTCCAAAGCACCTGTGGCCAGGACAAGAAACAATGGATAGAAACTAACCAAACAGAGAAGCAACCTGGAATTAAGGAGAAACTTCCTAACATTGAGGACAATTAACCAGTGGAACAGCTTGCCTTCAGAATTTGTAGGTATTTCATAACTGGAGGTTTTTAAGATGTCAGCTTTGGAAGCCATATTGAGATTCAATGCTCCCACGCTGCCACAATTGAGCCTGAGAAAGTGGGAGGGAGGGATTTAATTGAGTCTCTCTAATTAGACAAAACAAAATTATTTTGCTGGTTCAAGGTCATTGAGCGTGGTGCAGAATGAAATAAGAAATTTACTTTAGGACGGGATGTGATTGGGCCATGTGATGTGATGATGGCTACGGGGGGATGGATTTGTAGTTTTGAATATTGCAAGGAAGCCCGAAAATTTCAGATACAGTATTCCACAGGTGTGCCAGTTACTATCCAAATAAAGCAATCTTTGAGAGATGTCTGTCTCGGAGTTATTGGTTGGAAAAGAGGGTTGCTGGAACGCTGGCAGAAGAGACTGGACACTCACTTGTCTGAAATAGTATAGGGCAGTGATGGCTAACCTTTTTGTCATAGCTTGCCAAAAGTGCATGTGTGCACATGCATGCCTTCACCCATAATGCAATGCATCCACTACACACACACACACACTGCCCCTGTGCATGCACGCGTGTCTCCCGCATGTGCCCTGCTCCCATGCATGCGTGGCAGATAATCAACAATCAGCTGGCTGGTGAGAGGCACGTGCGCATACGCAGTGTAACTGAGCTGGGGCGACAGCTTGCATCCCGGCAGAGATGGCTCTGAATGCCACTTCTGGCACGCGTACCATAGGTTCACCATTACAGGCACAGGGTCTCCTGCTTGAGCAGGGGGTTGGACTAGAAGACCTCCAAGGTCTCTTCCCGCTCTACTCTGGTTGACTGAAGTAGCACTTTGTTATTTGGGGAAAAACCCATTATTGCCATCTGAACAAAACTCCGATCCAGCAGTTTTTGTCCATTAAACCACTGAAGTCCACTTTGTCCATTAAACCACTTGAATCCGCTAAACTAAGGTCTATTATATGGAGAGTTTCTTGCAGGACTGTATGCTATTTAAACATAATTCCACTCTGCCTTATCCCTTTTAACCACTTGAGATCACCATTAAGCAAAGTAAAGCATGGTTTCCAGTGGTGAGCCTGGATAGGCATTAATTTAAGCTCTGCTGCTCTCCTTTCCCATTCACAGCAATTGCTTCCTTGACCTGGGTAGGAAGCACTTCACAGTAGCTTTCCCCCCGTGCCCCACCCCTGCAGGTATCACGCTGAAAGCATCTTCAGCATGATGCTTTGTGAACAGGGCTGTTATAATGCACATTCACAGGAAATACACAGATGTTAATTTATATAGGGTACAAGTGTCAAACTCACCGCATCACATTGCTGTCACATGACTTTTCGTGATGTTTTACCCATTCATAGAGATGGGGTGGGCACGGCCTGTGTGTGATATATCTGGCCTGGGGGCCGCCAGTTTGACAACCCTGATATAAGGGATTTAAATACACTGAATTTACGCTAATTTAAATATACTGAAATACAAAATCTAACACGAGGCTGGGAAAGGCAATGATCAGGGATTTCATAAGTTCAGGTGGTTTCCTGCTAATAAGAGATTAGGAATCTTTGCTGCCAATTGTTGAGCTTCTTCAGTTTGGACTGATTGGGCTCAGAGGTGGTATTCAGCAGGTTCTGGCCAGTTCTGGAGAACTAGTAGCGGAAATTGTGAGTAGTTTGGAGACCGGCAAATATCACCTCTGACTGGCCCCGCCCCCATCTATTCTCTGCCTCCCGAGTCTCAGCTGATTGGCTGGGTCTTCTTTTATTGCCCTGCACAGGAGAACGGAGCTGGAAAGCAGGTTAGTGGGGTGGGGAGGGAGTGGAGATTTTACAGTAACCTTCCCCAGGAGTGGGGAGGGAATGGAGATTTTACAGTAACCTTCCCCAGAAGTGGGGAGGGAATGGAGATTTTACAGTAACCTTCCCCAGGAGTGGGGAGGGAATAGAGATTTTACAGTATCCTTCCCCTGCCATGCCCACCAAGCCATGCCCATCAAGCCAAGCCACACCCACCAAGCCAAGCCACATCCACCAAGCCAAGCCACACCCACCAAGCCACACTCATAGAACCGGTAGTAAAAAAATTTGAATCCCACCACTGATTTGGGCTGGTCCACTTCTCAAATAGTAAAAGACCCATGACTACAAGGGATCCTTGGTGCTCTCTGAGCTTGCTTGTTTTCTTGCAGATGTTTCATTACCCAAACTCGGTAATATCAGTGCCCACCTAGTTGTTGCTGCCTAGTTTGAGTAATGAAACATCTGCAAGAAAACAACCAAGCTCAGAGACCACCAAGGACCCCTCATTTCAACCCTGAGCTACAAATATTCTCCTTTATTGGTACTCGTGGTTACCCGAATAGATCCCAGATCCTAATTAGAGTAGAGAGATATGATAGCTTGGCCTCATATATTGCCCCCCCACCCAAAAAAATAAATCCAATCATGAAAACAGAAGACAAAAGAAGACATACCTTTACCGACAGTAACATATACTGATTCATCTATTCAAGTGGAAAACTTCCCTCCACAAAGAGAAGAGTTTTACTAATCACTGAATTTTAACTAGCTGATGAATTTTGGGACAATTTTGAAAGTTGCTGCCTGGGCAAAGTATTCAAAAAATTTCAGAGTGTCTCTTCAGGCAAAATATCTGAGGAATTTTAGGAGAAAAGAAATGATAACAGTGGAATTTCCCAGGAGAGGTCTGCAAAAGTATTTACACCAACGAAACTCTTTTTTTATTAGAGGAAAGGGGTTGATCTGGTCAACTTGAATATTTCTGCTCTCACAGAGATTACCAAAGACCTCCAAAGTTTGAGCAAACCTTGATTACTTTTTCCAGCAATCTTATCAAAGCTGTGGCGATATTGCAAAACTCAACCCTCCTAAACTGAGCAGCCTCCCTTTGTGTAAGAAGATAGAATGTGATTTCTCAAGACTTGCAAGGAAATGGAATGAGTGCTACCAGGGAAATAACCCAAATAGAAATAGAAGATTATGCTCAATGCAGTGTGTGCCAACTAAGAGTTCCAGAATTTCTCAATCTTTCACAATTTTGGGGTTTACATGACCTTCTGAAACAGAAACTAGCCAATCAAACCAATATGGTCGACAATCCCAGCTCGAATAATGAGTTCACTGTTTGGCTTCCTGTATGAATTGATTAAGTTAATTATAATATATAGTGTACGTGGAATCCTTAGTCCTCTCTGAGCTTGGTGGTTTTCTGGCAGACTCTTCATTATCCCCACTAGGTAACCTTATCACAGGAATGTCAATCTCATGTCGTCACAGCAGTGTCACGTGACATATGAGGACTCAGCACGTGATGCATCCAGCCCGCGAGCCAGGAGTTTGACAGCCCTGCCTTATCAGTATTAGCATTGATGGCCCCATCTAACTGGGTGATGAAATATCTGACAGAAAACAGCCAAGCTCAGAAAGCTACAAGGACCTCACAGTTCAACCCTGAGTTACAAATATTCTGTTCTACTGGTATAATATATCTTCTATGATCCCACATTTCTGGCACTGCCCTCATTGGCCATTTTAGCTTGAACTGCAGGAGAGATTTGGCTTCTGCAGACACAGCTGCCTCTGTAATACTTCCTTGATCAATGCTTTTGAAAGCACAAATCAGATCTTGCGCAGCCTTCCAAATAAACTTGAGTACTAGACTGTTTTCTAAACACAGCATGGAAAAGTGTTTTAAAAACCAGACAGCTGATCCTTCGGGGCTCAAATAATGACATTAAACAGGGACCTGTTTGACAGGTGGCTAAACAAGTCATTCTAAGCATTCATCCCACATGTACCCAATTCTGCCTCACCCCACATTGAGGATAGGGACTGCTGGTCATTTCCCACCAGGAACAGACACTTGTTGAGATAGCAGATGAAGCCAAGGGAATCTTCTGCTTCTTTTCTTCAACTTGCTTCGTATGAAATATTAACAATGAGACCACATGCTAGCTTCATTACTGTGGCAGAGTAGATATCAACAATTGGAGCAACACATTTTTATTCCACCATACTTTTGTGAGAGTTCAAGGACCACTGGATTGCATTCTAAAAGCAGCTATCTGGCTGTGCCTTAGAGTGTTCAAAGAATTCGGGTTACCTGATTGAGGTGCAAAACCCCAGACAACCTCTAGATGGAAACCATAAGCTGAAGTTTTCTTGTGTCTTTGCAGCCATCTAGTGCAGGAGTCTCCAACCTTGGCAACTTTAAGACTTGTGGACTTCAACTCCCAGAGTTCCTCAGACAGCTTTTATTCAGCAAAGCTGGCTGAGGAACTCTGGGAGTTGAAGTCCACAAGTCTTAAAGTTGCCAAAGTTGGAGACCCCTGATCTAGTGGATGTTCAGGTACTGGAAGCCCTGTCAGATTAGGAAGTCCTGTAACATCTAGAACTCAGTGATATCTACAATAGTGCCAGCAAATTTAATTTCTGTGTCTTCCTATATCATATCTGACTGAGAATAGAGTTATATTTCATCCACAGATATATAAGATGCATTAAGCAAGCAGTAGGAGTTCCTACAGCCTATTAAGAGAGATGGTGAGAATTTAAAAATCTATAATCCTTCTTCTGATTCACTACATACCATTAAAACTAAATGTATTATAAATTTTGAGGTAAATTTAAATTACCAAATGAAAATAAAGTTTCTTATACAGATCAACAATTGAGCCTATCTTGATCACAACACCTTCAGTGTGTATTGCTAAAATGTGCAAAGTATTGTTGTTACCTAGGCCCTTCTAGATAGCAGGATCTAGACAATTGTGGTTTATCTAAACAAAAAACAAAAAAACCTAGCAGCATCAGATGGATTGAGTATTTAGAGGGGAGACTTATAAGAAATATCAGATGATATATTTGCAGAAACAAAAAAAAATACACGTTGCCAAGAAAAGTGCACAGATATCCATGAAATCCAGCAGAAAGTTTGACATAATAGATAATTTATTTTCAATGGCAACCTAAATTCAACTGGTATCTCAAGCAGCAAAGAAACTCAAATAAAAATATTAATGCCATCACCAACAAAATATGGGACAGCGATAGATAGATAGATAGATAGATAGATAGATAGATAGATAGATAGATAGATAGATAGATAGATAGATAGATAGATAGATAGATTAGAAAGAACAATGGATGAAAAATATTCCTCGAGGATTAATCTCTTTAGCCTAATGAAGAGAAGGCTTAGGGGAGATCTGATACCAGAGTTCTAATACTTGAGGGGCTGGCACAGGAAAGTCAATGCATTCTCCATGAGTGAAAGCAATGGGTGGAAGCTCATCAGAGGGAAATTTGACCTGGAAATAAGGAGGAATTTCCTGACAGTAAGAATGATTAATCAATGGAACAGCTGCCTCTCAGGCTGTGGGTGCTCCATCACTGGAGGTGATCACTGGAGGTTCTCAAAAAATGTCCAGGATGACATAAGGACTCCTGCCTTGTGAGGGGGTTGGACTAGAAGACCTCCAAGGTCCCTTCCATCCCTATGATTCTCATTCTTTAGAGACCCTCTGTTCTTTGTGTTTTGCAATGATTCAATGCCCTTGGAAGCTCTGTCCTGACAACATTATAAGCCTGAGCATGCTTGCCTGTCAGTTGCAGCTTGAAGGTGGGTGTTAATAGGATTAAAATAGGTTCTGTGATGAAATCCTCTTCTCCACAGCTACTCAAGATCCTCATTATTTTTCCCTTAGCTTACCCTAGTTAATGGCCAGATGAATTATATAACCTGCCTAGGCATATCTGAGTGTTGAATGAAATACATGTTGGAAAGAGGAACAAATTAAGTTATATTTATTGATATAGTGCCAATAATTAAAAGAATTAAAATACTTTGGGATTATTGATGTTTCAGCATCAAAATTATTAATAGAGACTTGTTGATTAAAAGTATTTAGCAAGCATCATCCCCTGGCTTCTCCCTTTCTATGGCTGTTTTTGTCTGGCATGCTGAACCCATTCCAGTTATCTCCCCAAACTTTCTCTTTTTGAAAATGTATCTACACACTTAAAACTGGGTTAATTTATACAGGTTTAGACACAAATCTGTCCCCACCCACAGTGAGTTTAAAGAGGTAGGCACATCACAATTTAGAAGAGAAGATTTGTAGCTCAGGGTTGAACTGTGGTGCTCAATGAGCTTGGTTGGTTCCTTGTGGAATCATTTGGGAATTCTTTCTTGAGTGTTACAGCAATTCCGAGAGTTGAACAGAAACAAAAGCAGCACAACTAGTTCAATTACACAATTCAGAAGAAATAAAGCAGCTAGGTATTTCTTCATCCACAAAGCACTCCTTAACTCCTTCTCAGGTATGATCCCTTGGACCTTTAATTGTTCCCTTCGAAATGGATAATGGGGGCTGTTTTGTTACAACAAACTTTGGTAACTTATTCTCCATATATTGTTTCATGTCACTATTGCATTTCTATCTAGACTGTAAGATAAAAGGATGGCATTATTTTCATCCTTTGCAAAGACTGTCACTATCTTATTTTATATATATTTTATATATATATTCATTGTGTTGTAACACAAGAATATACACTCATTCCCCTGTATCGCTGATCTGGATGAGAATCTGTGGCCTAATGGCAATTACAACTGCCTCACATGTAATACTTCCCAGGTTCGAATCCCAGTTAAGGGTATGGCTAGCTGACGAGAGCTAAGTAGCTCCAAATAGATCTATACTAGTCTCCCTTACTTAATTATTTATCAGCTCAAAAACCTAACACACACACACACACACACACATATATATGTCATATTTTATGACATATATATATATAAAATCCTGAAAGTCATACTGAAGTAGCAATGTCCCAAACAAGTCCATCATATTTCAAAGCACATTTCCTCCAGAGCTGTAATACAAATTGTAGTACAAATTTCTGTTTTTTTGTAATACCCCTGCTCCAGTTTTTTAATCTGCAATGGTAGCTGATGTATGTGTTGCCTCTTCAATATCCACAGGGGCTCCTTTCCAGCAGAGCCAAAGGTTGTTACAGGGATATTCTAATCCAGGGATGAAAAACTCGATTTCATTGAGAACTGCATCAGAGTTGTGTTTGACCTTGGGGGACCAGGGTGGGTGTGGTCAGGGTGGGCGTGGACAGTTTGACATAACTTGGGTTGGGGGCGCCTGTAGTGGCCCAAGCACTCTGCCAGAGAAAATGGGCTCCTGAGCTCTATTTTTGGTGTGACTGCCTCCTGCAACCCTCTGCCAGTGAAAATGGCATTCATTGGCAGATGCACCATGGTAGATCCTTTTGAAGACAAAATAATGTTAATAGCTTACATCACTAACATTGAGAGATCTTTTAGGACTCAGATCAATTGGGGTTAAACTTGCCTGATTTTCTCTTGGTTTATCAGCCTTGTGAGATAATCCAGGCAAGAAACACACCCAGGAATACTAGCTCTAACTTTTATTATAAGGTTACATTAACAGAATCTTGCAAATCTTAAAAGTGCATCTCTTCTCCTCCCTCCCCCTCAGCTTTGCACTTCAAGAAACTAGAGAGGATCCCTTCTGAGACCTTTGCCATGCCCTCCTTCCTTCTTTGGGCTCTTATCTGACTGTTGTCTAGTCTGCGGTTCCTCCTCCTGACCCCCAAGGTCATCTCTTCATACCATTACAAGGTTCATAAACACTAACCTATTTTTTGACAATAACAGAAATATACTGTGGATCATATTAACAGATGCGTATTATAGTTTAGTGACTTTTCCTTTGAACCTTAAATATGTCTTTAAAACATCAATTCTTATTGTCTTCTTCACCTGTCCTTTTTCTATCCCCTGCTGAGATCTTTTTAAAAGTGCTACAAGAAAAGCACCTTTTCTCAATCTTCTCGGATAGAAGAGTGTTTGTTTTGCCTTCCTCTGCCAGCACTTCGAGGCCTTGTTCCCTCGTGTAATTGTTTTCACAGTCTCTGTTGTTTTGCACACTGCTGCCTAAGTACTTATTTGTCCAGCTAATTAACTTAACTAGCATTTTGAAATGTGAATGAACCCTCATTAGGGGTAAAGAATACTTGCAGAGTGAGATGCAGGGCTAGATGTAATCAGTTTAACTATCTCTCCCACACAACTGCATTGCACTAGGAAATAATTCAACAATAGGCTAAGGCTTTCATTCCGTGCATATGTTCTTGGAAATGAACCTTAACTGGATTGGATGGGACTTGTTTCTAAATAAACAAGCATGCATAGGAGAAAGGACCAATCCTAAACACAATTATTTGGGAATCATCCAGTTGAATGCAACAGAGCTAGGCTCAATAAATTGGATCTTACGTTGGTGAAAAAGGAGAAGCAAAACAGCTTCTTATGAACCGCGGTGGTGCACTGGTTAGAGTGCAGTACTGCAGGCTACTTCTGTTGACTGCCAGCTGCCTGCTATTTGGCCGTTTTACAAACTCAAGGTTAATCGCACCAAGCTTGATTTCAGAAAATATGACTTCAGCAACAGAGTGGTCAATGTCTGGAATACTCTACCTGACTCTGTGGTTTCTTCCCCAAACCCCAAAAACTTTAACTTTAGACTGTCTACTATTGACCTCACCCCTTTCCTAAGACGCCTGTAGGGGCGTGCATAAGTGCACCAATGTGCCTACCGTCCCTGTCCTATTGTTTCTTTTATATTTTATTTTTCTTATATGTATCCATGTATAAATGAATGAATGAATGAATGAAGAAGGAAGGAAGGAAGGAAGGAAGGAAGGAAGGAAAGAAAGAAAGAAAGAAAGAAAGAAAGAAAGAAAGAAAGAAAGAAAGAAAGAAAGAAAGAAAGAAAGAAAGAAAGAAAGAAAGAAAGAAAGAAAGAAAGAAAGAAAGAAAGAAAGAAAGAAAGAAAGTTTGAATCTCACCAAGCTCCAGGTTGACTCAGCCTTCCATCTTTCCGAGGTGGGTAAAATGAGGACCCAGATTGTTGAGGGCAAGAGGCTGACTCTTTAAACCACTTAGAGAGGGCTGTGAAGTACTGTGAAGCAGTACATGAGTCTAAGTGCTATTGCTATTGTTTTGTTTGTTTCTTCTTTGTTCTTGCACTGTTACCTGCTCCATCCAAACTGCAGTTGTGGGGTCTCACATCCTCCAGAGAAACATCCCAGAGCTGTTCCTACTGACTGTTCAGAATCTACATGTGCATCTTTTGTAGCTATTAAGAATATATTCTCTCTGCCTTTATGGATGTGATTGGGATGGAGGACACATTGCTTTGGAAGGGAACTCTAAATTAATAGTTCAGAGTATATTTAAAGTCCATTCCAATTACCCCAAACTTCCTTTCCATACCTAATAGACACTTGAAGTGTGTTTACAATTACCTGCACATTTCTTACAATAGATTTGTATTTTCTATATTTGTATATTACAAAAGAGCCCATTGTGTAGATATTGATGCTGGTGTGGACACGATGAGACAAATAGGGCTTGCATTTAAATTATTAATAATCCTTGAAGCCCTGGGAAGAAAAAGAGGCTAATTTTATGAAACTAAACGGTCAAAAAGGCTTGGTGTCTATCATGCTGTTTCATAACTGAGCTTGAGGATATAGATCAAACCAGGATAATATTGTAAGGGAACATCCAGCAATGCACATCTTGTGTTCTATTTCTTTACTTATCTATAGATCAGTTCTCAACCTGGATTCATAATTTGCACAAACTGCCTCGGTTTGCCACATTAAGCAATTATTCTGATGCCACAAATCATGCAATTGTGTACATTCAAGACGTTGATAGGATTCCCTTTTTTAAAAAAAAGGTTGAAAACGTCATGGGTACGTGTTGTTTCTCCAACTGAGTAGTCAATAGATATTATATGACAAGTTGGTGCTGAGCCAGTTTAATCTGCCTCCCCTAAATCTTGCTCTGGCTAGAGACTTTTTTTGCAGATAACAGGTTTTAAATGCCTAGGTCTTTACAATTCCTAACATGAAAGATGCCGAGAACACCTTTCCAAGAGTCATTTTCTGATTTTCCTTTTTTGGCAACTCTGCCTTGAGAACTAGACAATTGTCATGTGAATATCCAAGAAGAAGATTCCAAGGCCAAATTAGGTTTATCTCTGTCTGGTAGGGCACATACACCTCCAGAGGCATGGCCTCTTTGCCTCCAGTGGTTTGTCTGTTTCAGTTCTAGAGAAAGGATTGCGGGGAAATCCCTCAGTCCCAGTGAGACAGGTATTCCAAAATCGAACTTCGATGCAAAAGGGCCCCAAGGCACGGCCATGACAGACTTCCTTGTCTCTTTCTACCTAACTGGCTTTATATGGGAATTGGGAACTTGTGGGGAAAAGAGGAATAGAAAAGAGGAATGATGTCCTTGTGGATGATCTTTCTGGACCAGGTGGAACCATTGATTTCAGAGGACTAGAATAATTTTGTAGCGTTAGAAAAAAATGGTGTGAAATCGATGTGGGATGTCTTCTGAAATTAGAAGATGAAATTTACCAAGAGAATGACAATACCGAGCTCAGGGTCTGTTTTTTTATTCCATTCAGATGAAAGATACTTTTAACCGATAAAGAACTAATTGGCACTAAAGTTCCAAATAGTATTTATGAAAGCCCCTCGTGTCTTTTTTTCTCTATGACTGACAATACATCCAGATCTCTTAGCGGAACATACTTATCAGTGTTACCCATGTTTTCTCTGCCAATGATCCTAGAATTATGAAGGAAATATGTCAGTTAATCAGTTATCTTTTTTGCCCTTATTTAACGAATATTTTGTGTTAGGATCCCAGGGTAGGTGATTCACTAAAAAAGAAAGTTACTCACTTTCTTCACAATAGCTGACTGTTTTCACAGAAAATTCAGAGTTCCTCTGAATTCCTAGGTTCAGTAACCTTAATCTTTGTTTTGTTTCAAAATCGGCATCAAATACTATGTGGCATTTATGGTTGATTAAAAGCGTAGGTGTTACAAACAGTGCAGGCATTTGAAGCTGTAACTTGTTTGGACAAATACGAATGAGCATGCATTTTTTGGCAAGGCACTAGAAGATCTAGGTCTATATCTGCCTATCTTTCTTTCCTCTGCCCTTATCTTTCTACCTCAGGAAACACTATTAGGCCAAGTCATTTGAGACAAGGGCTCTTGTTTCTACAGGAGTGTCATAGGAATCCAGTGACGTTTTAAAATGCATATTACTTACATGTAATGTTAGCACAACACCAGCTGGTACAAATGTAAGAAACTGCCTTATTCTATTAAATATAGAACTCTTGGTTCAACTAGTTTAGTGCTGTCTATAATAGCAGGCTACACAGAGAGTTTTTCCAGTTGTATGATTGGAAAATGTCAAGACATCCTAGAAACAATGCATATGTCTTATACGATTGAATTATTACCAGGAGTAATAAACTAAAAGTGTGCATCTCTGATGTGGACATGACATGACTATGTCTATGGACATGACTGTTCACTCTACATGCACTGATATATTATCATTGTATATTAGATTTACTATAGCTGCCCTTCCCTAAAAAAAAATCTCAGGGGGGAGGAATATGATATATTAAATATGCAACTAGGATACTTAAAAACATAAGAAAACATAGCCCAAGAATAAGAAAGCCTGCACAAACACACTAATCAGGAGCAAATCTGGTTTTTAAGAGCCTCCCAGAAGCCTAGGAGAATGGATGCTGTGTCATTGGAGGGAGTTGGGGGCTGCGTCCCCCTAGGAAGGGGAGGCAAACTTCCTCATCCTAATAGACCGACATTTAATTGAAGGAATTGGAATGCACCTGATCTGCTTGAACGCATCAAATGGGCAGGAATTACAAGAGACAGGAGATCCTGAAGATGACCAGGCCCCTATGCTATGAAGTGATTTAGAGGTGATGCGCAGTACTTCAAATTGCACTTGGAGGCTGAACAGAAACCAATACATCTTGTGTAGCAGTGATGGCTCATGGGCCTCACAAGAAAAGCCAATTAGTGTTCACACATCTGCATTTAGAAACAGTTGTAGCTTCCAGATGGTTTGTACAGCCAGCCCCATGTAGAATGCATTGTGGCAATCCAGTTGTGAAGTGATCTTAAAAGGATTAAAAGGTAATCAAGACTGCACTGTACAATTCAGCTAAAGAACAGGTAGTTGCACAACACCTGGAATATGCTTTGGAGTGCCGCCTTCCCATCTTTTGCTTGTAGCTTGCAACAGAGACATCCTCAAGATTTATTTATTTATTTTATTTGTCAATTGCTTACAAGATAATAGGTGTAAGTAAAAACATAGTTATGAATACATGGATACATATAAGAAATATATATATATATGAAACATTAGGGCAGGAACGGTAGGCACGTTGGTGCACTTATGCACGCCCCCTATCAATAACATCAAAATCATGGGTATGACTAGGCAATCACAGCACTGACCCTTCTTAAGGTGTGTTATATGTATTTAACAAGGAAGGGTTTGGATTACCCAGTTGTGCGCACACGCACACGCACACATGCACAAACACACACACAAACACACACCAAATTTGGGCATCATTGATGCCATTACATCAATGCCAACTCCACTCTTTGCCAATATTGTTGATCACTATGTCCAAATATCTTATCCGTGTACTCTCTGTACTGTAATTCCCCTTTCCCAGTAAATCTCTTTTTGCATCTAGAAATGTCACTCCTTTGGTTTATAATTTGAATTTCTCATCCAACTCTCCCCTCTTGCAAAACTGTGGGGCTCCATAGGTACCTCGAGATTTTGGGTAGACAGAAGGTATAAGTTATGGGCTATATATCTGGACAGGAAAATCCATCCCTTTTTCCTTCCTTTTCCTAGAGCAGGGCTGAAATCCCAGATGAAATAGCTAAGAATCCCTCAGCTGGAGAGAAAGGGTGTTAGGAGAGGCAGCCAGAATAATGTACTCAGCTTTAACTACTAGGGAACCTTTGGACAGGTTTTAAATTATACGTAAAACATCCATTAAGGGGAAAAAAGATGTAATGGTTGTGTTTTGATTAAGAGCCCATGAGCTGGTGCTATCCTTAGATTGAGATCCTACATATTCACACTTTAGTATAAGTCCCTTTGCATTCAGTGGCACTTGGAGAAATGTAGGATTGAGTTGCCACAAACAAATATACTTATGTGAAACCCAGGCCAACCTGATCTTGATTAAATTGCAATGTATTAGTACTAAATGAGAAAGAAGATAAGTAAATATACACAAAAATGCAGGATTTCTGCTTTATATAAAAGGGTCCAACCAGCAAATTTTGTTTTCAGACTTGCAAGAAGCTAAAGTGGTTTTTTTTGAGGGGGGTGTTATTGGTTTACTGCTAAACTCTAGACCTCCTACCGTTATCCCATTTGAAGGATGATGCCATGAGAAATTCTGAATGTACATTTCCCCCTGTAGCTCGTGGGATAATGCAGTGGTTTTGGGAAACCTCTAATTTTAGATAGCAATGAGGTGGCCTTGCTTTGTTGAGAATTGGATAAGTAAAGCCGTTTTGTAAATGTTTGTTCTCTACTCCTTAACTGCAGGAACATGTTCTCAAGACTCCCCCAGCTAAAAACTCGATTCATGTACCACAAAGAGCCAAACAATTAAATACAATTTGCCTTTCAGTATAGATTTTCTCTTCCTCCTTCTTTGTCTGAAAGAAAACAGATTGCCTGCCCTTAATATAAAACCAGCAGAACAGAGGTTCCATTTGTTTCCTATTCTGTGTCCATCTTGGTGAACAAACATTTGCTTATATAAACTTCAATGAGACTGCCCTTTGGGGGGGGGGGAAACAAAGTTTGGCCTTGGAGCATTTTGAAAGACACGAATTCTACACAAGAAAGAGCAAGAAGATACTAATACTCAGGAAGTCCTGTGATGCAAATGCAGTTTAAATATATAAATAGTAATTAATGAAACATTTTCATCTTCTAGGACTTATAAGGATGAATCAACAGTTACAGAATATATTTTGGTCTCAGTATACCATACCACCAAATAATGGCTAAAGTTGTAACCACTTTGAGAGTGAGATGGGAAGGAAGGAAGGAAGGAAGGAAGGAAGGGTTGGACTGGACTGGACTGGACTGGACTGGATGACTGGACTGGATGACTGGACTGAACTAGGCAAGGAGTAAACATTATGGTAGTATTAAACATGGGCAGGATCATGTCAAAGCATCTACTTGATTATGGAGCTGATTGGATAACTTTCAGATACTTGGTCACACAAAATCTTTGGATAGCGAGATGGGGAGCATATAAAATAAATAAATAAATAAACAAACTATAACATGAGCTCTTACTCAATATGCCATTGTAGCCTAATTTGCTGGTGTAATTCTGACTCATAAAGGGTACCTTCACATCTTGCACTTATTACAAATCAATAAGCAAACCACCATGCATTAACCACAAAACTCAATTATTGTAGGCCTTCAACCCATCTAACTTAGAGGTTGCTATTTTGATAGTAGCCTCATGGGGAGAATTTCCCATTATATACCACCGTCAGATGCCAAAAGAAATTTTGGATTGAAACAAACCAATAAATGTATGCCAAATGTTGCTTCGTAGTAAGCTGTAGCTGAGTTAATGATGCATCTCAGCCCTCAATTGTAATGTTATTTCAAAACACAATGAATTGTTGACAGAATGAGCTGTTTGCTATCACATCAGAACTGGCTGATGATTCCTCTTTTTGGAAGGGTGAGTTTAATATGTATTCTGTTAATGCATATGGAAAAGGAGCCAGGAGATGCATTTAAAGGCCAGCCTAATAACCTTGCCTGTTTTACATCACCAGCCCTCAGTTGGGAAACAAAAGCATTCTTCATGTCCTCACAAGTGGAATAGTAAATGTTTCTTCTTATATTTGAAAGAAAGGACATCAGGCCTTGAAATGTATTAATGGCACTTTTATGTTCTTTGACCTATGAGTAATAGAGCTATGCAAATCTTCAGAGGAGATGCTTCAGATGTGTGGATTTGAATGATTAAACTCAGCTTGGCATTGGCCTGGAAAATGATGCAACTGCTTTAATGATTCAAAAATGACTTTCATATTCACTCTTGTGGATTTTGGAGCACCTCTATCAGAGAATTTGCACAGAGTAGTAAGAGATCAAAAGGCAGGCAAATAATCTTTCTCCAAGAAAAAAAAAAGGCTTTCATCTGATGATAACTAAAGCCTGGAACAGTTATAAATACCAGAGGCATTTGGTATAATACACATATAGCAATGTATATTTTCTATTGTGTAGCTAGCCAAAGAGAGTCTAGCATGCCCACTCAGTTAAACACAAAAGCATGGGAGAGACAGCATAATGTAGCGTTTGGGATTCTGTTCTTCGAAGGACAAAGATGTGACCAGGGTGGGATTCTACCGGTTCGGATCGGTTCTATAGAACCAGTTGTTATGGTTCTGCATAGTTTAGAGAAGCTGCAAATTGTGCCCCTGGCTGGCCCCTCCCCTCCCCTTCTCGTCCACCTCTCCCCCTTCCCACCCAATCAGTCCTTATTGCGCATGCACATCACATGCATGCCCGACATTGCTGACTGCATTCTTCCCTGCCCAATCACTCCTTAAGGTATTTCTTTTTTCCCCCTCCTGACAATCAGCTGTTTCTACGATCAGCTGTGCCAGGATTTCCTTCTCTGTCTTACTGCTTCACCCAGGAGGCTTCCCTGAGGCCCAGGAAGGTAAAAAATGGAGCGGGGGGGGGGATGTTGGATACCTGGGGAGATAAACTGCTTGGCAGCTATTAGGAAACCCAAACCTAAGCTGGGCAGCATGGTGATGAGGTGTCAATGGAGCTGCCAATCAGCACATGGGGCTGGCCTGGAGATGCTGCCATTCAGCTGTTGAAAATGTTGCAATGCTACAGTGGCAAAAGTTAGACTCAAAGTCCCAGTCAGCAGCTCTTGTTTTCAGCTGCTGCTTCTGAATACCAGGTTGGCCTGTAATAGGACATTCCTCACCCATAGTTATATAAAGGAGGAGATGGATGATCTGGCATGTTTCCCTTGGTTAAGTATGGAAGGGAGAATTCCCCACTTAGACAAGTGCCCACTTGAGTTTTCAGTATGGTCACAGCTGCCACTTTAGTGGGTGGTGGAATGGCTGTAGTCACCCAATATTGGGGCTTTTTAGAGGCACTGTGCCACAGATAATTGAAGATGGGACCCTATTGATTAGATTCTAGGGATCAGATGGGATTGCTGCTATTGTCACAGCCTCACAGCTGCCTATTGGCTTTCCTAACCAAGCTGCAACTAGGCTGGCAGTGGCCTTCCCCAGACTAATGGTTCAGGGGTTTTAATTTGCCTTCCCTGAGTACAGAGTCAGATGCAGCTTAGCAATTCATGGTCAGCGAGAAACCATTGATTTGACCTGAATTCATCAAGGGCCCTACTCACAGCAGAGGCCCCACATTAGGTCTGATTTTTGTCTCAGGGAACTGGCAACATAACTAGAATTGGGAGAAGTTATGGTTAATCCTTTGTCATGATCAGAATCAGAGATGGCTCTTTATTAACCTTGGCGTTCTCTACAACAACCCCCTGCCTCAGGGAAGAAGCCCTACTTGCTGATCTGTCCTAGGCACCTGATGGGCCCTACTGCTTTTGGAGGGAACTTGAGGTTATTTTGCTGCACAGAATAACTGAGGCCTTAGTCACCTGGTATTCCATCAGATGAAACAGCAGAAGATAATTTTAGAGTGCCACTGGTAGAGAATGAAGAATAAATCTGATCAAGCTAAAAGGCTTTATTAAGGATTACCTCATCGCTACCTCAGAATTACAGAGTTCTATGTGTGTCGTGACCATTTTGTGGGAAATGAGCCATAAACATTTGAAAAATTGTACTGGTTACCCCATTGTATGTAGAAGGGAACATTTTGGTATGTGAGCCTACCAACAAATAGTGCATGCAAGGAAAAAAAATTAGGCCAATGGTGGCTCATCTTGGGGTCATACTGGAGGCTCTAAATATCAGACAGAACCTTGTCACGCTAAGTTACACCAGAAAAATGAAAATTACAAAGTTTAATAAAAATGTTTTTGAAAACAGCACTGAATTCAACTTGATATTAACTTGAATTTGTTTTTGTGGCCATAAAATGCTTGTAAATTACAATTTGAAGGTTCACCATATAAATGTAAAAATGTAAATGTATGTCTTAATATGGAGAATTGCTATTTAACTCCGGTTTTGCATAACGTTTTTTTCAAAATGGTGCAGTAATAGTCATTATCGACTTTAGGCATCCATTTGAACTTACTTTTTATGTCATCTTGTTTTGCTTTGGATAGTCTGTGTACTTGTAACTCTGTCTTAGGCACAGGCAATGTAACAGATGTGGCAGGTGGTGTTGGAGAAGCAGGTTTCCCGCAAACACTCCTCGTCTTCTTTTCAAAGGCACGGATGGTGACCAAGGTCCAATTTTCCACAGTGAAGGTTGTCTTGAACCTTACTGTTGAATGGTTCTGGGTCAATTTTAGTTGTGAAACTTTAGCATATGGCACATTACTGTAAGGAAACTGCTTTGAACACATGGAGTAATTTTTTAAATGTGCAGGCTTCATCTAGATGATTTTGAATGCATTGCTTGGCTTTTTTTCAGCAATCTTAGGAAAGAAACTGGTGAAAAGAATTCTGCTGGTAGCATAGTACATTCAATTATGCTATGCATGTTATCTACTTCTTGAATGCAAGAGTGGCCTGGTACAGAAAGCTTCATTTCAATGCTTTCAATGTTTGGGTGATTCCGAAGAAAATCTGTTATTGCAAAAGACATGTGTGAGTTCCTATTTTGTGGAATGCAGCTGTCACTCCATAATGTTAGATGCACTGCATGCAGTTGATCTTGCACTACATTTTCCAAAATTTGTACCACGGCACTAGCTATATCATTTCCAGCACATCCTCCCATTACTTCCATCCAAATGGCATAGTATCCTTGTCCTGGATGTGATGTGTGAGCAGTCATATTGTACAAGTTAAGTTTACATTTGTAAAAAAAAATGCTTGTATCAGATTTTGGCAAAGTGATGACATTTTCCATGCCAAAACATATTACCAGCCTAGTTTTGTCTCCTCTTTCTTCCTGTCTGTGATCTCTCATTAAATTCTTCTGTTGGATATATGAATCATATTTCTTTTGTAGCATCTCTTCTACCTACCCAATTCCTCGCAAAGGTCACAGCAATGTTTTTTGGGTACATGGAATGCCAGGTTAAATTCATTGTTGAACACAGTTTGATAGTAAGAGAGTTTGACTCACTCGTTTTCAATTAAAAGTTCCATATCCAATTGGTCATCTCCAGTTTCTGGAACATACTTGGATCCACTCGGTTCATATAAGTCTGAACTTGCTTCCATATCATGGAAAAGAGACATTGTTTCAGTATTCACATGTCCAGAAATGGAGACAACAGTAGGTGCTGCAGGTTCCATCCTTTCTCCATCACATGGGAGCAGCCAAGCACGACAATTGGTTGCTGCAAATAGAACCCTGTAGTTCAGAATTTTCATGCGATAGTGTAGATAAAACCTTGTAATTTTGCTATTTGTGGTGAATCTATTTAGAAATTTTACAAAATAAGTTGTTAAAAAATTAAGTCATGGTAGATAGATTCTTATCACACTCTTAACTCATTTTTGACAAAAATGTCAGATAGAACCCTGTAATGCTGAGATAGCGTCATGACAACAAGTGTGGCGAAACATGATTATCGTTCTACATTCATCACGTCCAGCTAGTGGCCCTGTTCAGGCAATCCAGTTCTTCCTGACTGGGGGAGAGCGGATAGAGGAATATCTACAGCACTGCTGTGAACACTACTGAAGGCATCTGTTGGATAAAGTCACTCATATCTACTCTGTGTTGAACTCTCACCATTCAGGTTCTTTGAGATTGACTAAAGCACAATCTGGTATGGTTATCTGGGAATAGTTTGAATGTGTTAGTCCCAAGCAAATGCACTGGGCCTTCAAGCTGTAGGCATAACCACTTGTGTATTAGATCCTCATCCCTCCAGATTAGTTAAGGCCTCCTGGGAGACTTTATGTAGTTGGATCCAGAAACTGGTGAATACCTCTTTCAGAGAGGGGACAGGTCCAGTGGCAGTGCTCCATCCTGTCCCTAAGAAAATGTTATTAGATCCAACAACATCCAACTATTTTTGTCCTGTCTCCATTTTTTCCCCCTTTGGGGCACATTTGTTGAGAAGGTGGTCAGTTTGCAACTTCAAAGAATAAATTACCTGGGCCATTTTCAGTCGGTTTCAAACCAGGATACAAAACTGAGATCTGAATGTGCTTGTGGGTAATCTCTGGAGGGATCAGGATAGACATGGCGCATCCATTTTTGCTTTCCTGGATCTCTTAGTAACCTTCAAAACCATAAATCGTGGTAGATTTTTGGATCAACATTGGGGTTGGGAGAGGGAACGGTGTTGTGATAGTTCCCAGTGCTAAGTCTGGTTCCAGGTGGTGTTGGTAGGAAGGGATCCCTAGGGCTCTTGACTCTCTCCACTCCTACATCAAGCAACTGATTCTGTAATCATTATGCAAATGATACTCAGTATGTATCTGGAGGGATAAACATCAATAACCTGCATTAAATTGATGACACTATTGCAGTAGCTAAAATGCAAATGATCTGTAAGCTCTAGTAATGAAAGTCAAGGACCATTGTGGAGAAATGGGACTATAGTTAAATATGAAGAAAACTAAGCAAATAATAACAGATACAGCTGACAGCCTTAGAAAACTGAAGATATTGAGGTCATAGACAGCAAATGCCTTTTACGATCACTAGCAACATAAAAGAACCAGCAGTCAAGAACTGTATAATAGACTAGAACTTGGTAAATGGCAATGAACGCCGTGGAAAATATATTCAAATGTCATAATGTGTTTACACCTACAAAAATCATACAGGAAATGGCTTTTCTTGTGATACTATATGGTAGTGAAATTTGGAATTTGAAAAAAGCAGGCTGGGAAGAGTATTGATGCTTTTGAACTTTGGTGTTGGAGAAGACGCCCAAAAGTATCATAAATAGCTAAGAACACAAACACATGGGCATTGCACAAATCAACCCACAGCTACAAATTACCAAATTCAAATGATCATATTTTGGACACATTGTGTGAAGATCTTGCTGTCTGGGGGACTCTATTATTTATTTACTTATTACATTTATTTGCTGCCCGTCTTGCTGTCATGTAACTCAGCTTACAATCCAATAAAACTATAGTATAAAAGATTAAAACAGGAAAGCAATAAATACATTAAAATTAAAAGGGAAGATGAAAGCAGCACATTCAACAGCAAGATGGATGGAGTCAATTTTGGTGGGTGTCCTATTGAAGGAACATGTCATGACATCACTTACCTCCTGTTTATAACACAGTCCTTTCAGCAATTTCAAGAAGGTTCCACACCTATTTGTACTAATCAGGTAACCCTCCCTGAGGGCACAGATGAATTTCCAAGTAGCCTCAATGACTCTCAGAAAGAGGGCTATTGACCAGATGACTACAAGGAATATAAATCCTTCCATTCTCCATCATTCAATCAGAATGGAAGATGCTTCTTGGGTGAGAAGCAAAATGTCTACCAGGAAAAACAAAATCCAGTTGCCTTTTGAGACAGCCATGGGACAGCCATGACCTGAATGACTGAGAATTTCCATAGACCTGAAGAAACTAGGGGGCAGATCATCCTGCAAAAGCTCTATCTAAGAGATTGCTAGGAATTGACACTAACTTGATGGCACAGTTCCCCCCCCCCCAAATCACTAAAAATCTCTGCAACAAAGGTTAAGGGATGATCTTTCATGATCCCCAAAGCCCAAGGAATACTCTAGAGTAATAATTAGATCATCCTAGATTCAAACATCAACTCAAGAGCATTTATAAATCAGCTTCATTTTGCCTGTATGACTTTTCCTGTTTGTTCTTTAGATGAAGTGGTTCAGCATTTAAAACGATAGACCGCATTCTCACAGGCTAGTTCCTGCTTAAATAATGGTTCATTACAGATGGTTATGAAATTCTTGATGAGTGCTCCAGCATCTGTTTCCTCATGCAAGGTCTATCAATAATGCATTTGTTTTTCCGTTTTAGGAACTGTTATAAAGAGCTGTTAAACAGAATTCATTGCTGATCAGCTTTCAACGGCTGTCTATTTGATATCTTGGTTGCCAAGATAAATTCCTCCATAGAAATAATTGCCTATTTGTGCAATTGGTCCCAGATCACTTCCATAAATTTTCAGACAAAGGCTGAGGAAAACCTTGGGGAAGCCGCTGCCTAGATGTTTTGTTTTGTAAAGTCCTACACTTAGGCAAGAAAAACCAAAAGTACACATATAGACTGGGTGAAACCAGGCTCAAATAGCAGTAACTGTGAGAGGGATCTTGGAGTCTTAGTGGACAACCAGCTAAATAGGAGCCAGCAGTGTGCAGCAGCAGCCAAAAAAGCTAATGCAATCCTAAGTTGTATTAACAGAGGGATACAATCAAGATCAAGGGAAGTACTAATGCCACTCTATAAAGCCTTAGTAAGACCACACCTAGAGTACTGCATCCAGTTTTGGTCACCACATTATAAAAAAGATGTTGAGACTCTAGAAAAAGTTCAGAGAAGAACAACCAGGATGATTAGGGGACTGGAGGCTAAACATACAACAAACGGTTGCAGGAACAGGGCTTGGCTAGTCTAGTAAAGAGAAGGACCAGGGACACATGATAGTGGTCTTCCAATATTTGAGAGGCTGCCACAGGGAGGAAGGGGTCAAGCTATTTTCTAAAGTGCCTGTAGGCCAGACAAGGAATAATGGATGGAAGCTGATCAAGGAGAGATTCAACCTGGAAATAAGGAGAAACTTTCTGACAGTCAGAACAATCAACCAATGGAACACCTTGCCCTCGGAAGTTGTGGGAGCGCCATCACTTGAGACTTTCAAGAAGAGATTGGACTACCATTTGTCAGAAATGGTGTAGGGTCTCCTGCTTGGGCAGGGGGTTGGACTAGATGACCTACAAGGTTCCTTCCAACTCTGATTATCTGTTATCTGTTACCTAGGAGGGCCAGTAATATGCTTTGAAATAGATGTAATATGCCTTGAGGGTCCTGTGTTCCTCTAATAGAATTACCACTGCTATCTCAGGATATACTATATCATTCCTCCCTGCCAGTCATATGTGGGCATTTCACTATACACTGGAAATACCTGGCTTTCATTGTTTGACCCTTTTTCCTTTGCTGCAGAACAGTGGATAGTTAGTTGCCAAGGGTAGGATCTATACAGTTTGGGGAACAAAAGAATAATATCCAAAAATGTCCCAGCAGTCTTGGTTGTTGTTTTTTTTTGTTTGTTTGCTTGTTTTTTGGCCCTCTGGGTTTTCACCTTTGAAGAAATAAGCATTTCTGAACACAGAGGCACACTATCTGAGACAGAGCTGCATAAGGACAAGACCAGATTCTGACCCGCGTTTGAGGAAAGAGTTTAGAGTTTTAAGAAGGGAAATAGGTGCCTTAACCACCTCTGTAGCTGAAGACTCATTTTGCCTTTTAAAACTCTTCTTCAACAAAGAGGTGGGGAAATCTACATTTTTTATCTCGGAAGCTATGAGAAACTCTGGGGATGATCACCAATGTTTTGAAGATTCTTAATTATTTATTTGATTTCTAAAGCCCACCTCAACAAACGAATCTGGGTAGCTCACAATTCAAAACATATATTACAATTAAATTTTTTAAAATTATTTTAAAACAATAAAGCATTAAAACAGTCAACACATTAAAACGTCTATTTGCCATCACAAAAAAGCTGTTACCATACTGTGGCCCTAAGAGAACAATGTGGCAGAAGACAGCAATGGAGAGGAATTCATGGCTGAAGAATGAGGCCTCCAAAACAGGCAGGGATGGGCTTCAAAAATTTTAGCAAAGGGTTCTCTGCCTGGTTGCTGGGGTGGGCATGGCCATGGTGGCCATGGCTACTCAGCTCCTGCACCACAGGGAGGGGCGTCTTTGCCCTCCCCGGGCTCCGGAAGCTTTCCTCAAGCCTCCAGGAGGGCAAAAATGGCCTCCCCGGGCTCTGAAGGCTCTCTGAAAGCCAGAAACAGGCCCATTTCTGGCCTTCCTGAACTTCTGGGAGGCCCATTTTTCACTCTCCCCAAGTATCTGTGCGCTTACCTGCATCCAAAATGGGCCGCCTGGGAACTCCTGGGATGGAATAGGTGGGGCCAGCTAGGAATGGCATTTGGGGGTTCTCCAAACTGTGCAGAATCTTAGCTAGGGGTTTTCCCAAACCCCCACGAACCCCCAGCAGCCCACCCCTGAAAACAGGTATAGATTAAATGATACATTTGCAGATTTAAATTTTACAGTCGGTTCTGCCACATAATCAATTAAATGAGATGGAAGTAAGTTGGTCAAATACTGAGTTTGGGAAATGTAAGCTTTCAGATAGCAGATGAGTTTATAGTGCTTCCCTAGATTGTTATTGATTGAAAAAAAAATCAAAGAATACCATAACAACAATGGAGCTTCCATAATCTGTTAGTTTTGAAATGGGACCTGCCAATTGTGAAGTGCCACTTGACTGAACCAGCATTTCATTATACTACTGTAATAGGACTGCTTTGTAAACTATATATTCCTAATAGAGAGACTGAGATTCAAAGACAGTGGTTTTCCTAGTAGATTCCGTATAAAGCAACAATAAGATCCAAACTGAATCTTCTTAGTTCAGTTTCCTTGCTACTTTAATAATATTATTAATGACCCTTGCCATGAAAATCTTTTCAAGTGCAGTATTTTGACAATACAGAGCTGGATCCAAAGATGTATAGCCCTTCATCAGACACATCAAAAGACTTGGATGGTGCCTCCTACAGCTTTAAAATATTGACAGAACGGATTCTCTTGGTTGATTAAACCTGGCCTTGAAGAACTCACGGCTGTTGGAGAGATGAAGGCTTGTCACACAGAAGGATGAATCATCTTATTTTCTATTGCCTCAGAGAATACAGAGATGAAACTATTGGTTGAAAACTACAAGGAAGTAGATTCAGGCTACACATTGGGAGGAACGTCCTAATTGTGTCAGATGTCAGCCAGTGGAACAGGCTGCTACATGATATGCTGAGATCTCGTCTGCTAGAGGTCTTTCAGAAGAGGCTGTCAGAGAGACTCGGCACTGATCAGGGGACTTGGATTAGATACACTCTGGACTCTCTTCAGGTTCAATTTCAAATCAACTCAGGCTTAAACAGGGCACAAAAATAACTTGCATGGATGCTGCTGTTGATGCTCTCATACTTAAGAAGAAACAAGTGAATAAGAAGTAGCAGCAAAGGGGAGCTTCAGCAGATGCAGGAGACTCTAGGAACAGGCAGTCAGAAATTTGCTACTCCATTGCCATCCTGACCCTCTTATCCTTGTTGCAACTGCTGCTGAATGGTATATCCTGATTATGCTGATTATATGATGGGCAAAGTATTGCTTTAATTATCTGGTCTTATCACCCTCCCTTCTTGATAGGACATTGACCAGCAGAGAAAACATTGGATGAGATCAAGTGGGGTATTAATACCACTCTATAAAGCCTTAGTAAGACCACACCTAGAGTACTGCATCCAGTTTTGGTCACCACACTATAAAAAAGATGTTGAGATTCTAGAAAAAGTGCAGGGAAGAGCAACCAGGATGATTAGGGGACTGGAGACTAAAACATACGAAGAACGGTTACAGGAAGTGGGTTAGTCTAGTGAAGAGAAGGATCAGGGGAGGCATGATAACAGTCTTCCAATATCTGAGGGGCTGTCACAGACAGGAAGGGGTCAAGCTATTTTCCAAAGCACCTGAAGGCCAGACAAGGAATAATGGATGGAAGCTGATCAAGGAAAGGTTCAATCTAGAAATAAAGATAATTTTTTTGACAGTGAGAACAATCAACCAATGGAACAGTTGCCTTCAGAAGTTGTGGGAGCTTCATCACTGGAAGCTTTCAAGACGAGATTGGACCCTTTGTCAGAAATGGTGTAGGGTTTCCTGCTTGGGCTGAGCGTTGGACTAGATGACCTACAAGGTCCCTTCCAACTCTGATTATCTGTAATCTGTAAACAGGAATGGGATGCCATTAACATCAGGACCCTGCTGGTTGTCTCTAGCCTGTGTCGTGTGGTTCTTCCTCCTCCATCTCACTCTGTCTTGAGGCAAATTGGATGAAGTGAGGAAAAAAAGGGATTGAGGAGGGAATGCAATCTCCAGGAGCAGATCTTAAGGAAGAACACTTTTTGTTTAAGATTGCTCCCCAGTTGACCTTTCTTTTTCTTAGACAGTCTACCAGTCCTGACTTGTAAATTTCTCTGTGCTGGGCTTAAAATACTAGGGTTAGCCCCATCACTTCCCTGTAAACATATTTCAGCCTTGAGCAAAAGCCAACAGTGCCAGCTTGAGTGACCTTACGCAAGTCTGATGAAGCCAGCAGAGCCTGTTGTGGTGGAAACACCGGCTAAGGGAGAGAGGACAGTAAAGAGAAGAGCCAGCATAAAGTTGTTCCATGGAGGGAAGCTATATAGACCAGACTAGTAAAGTTCTTATCTACTGGTTTTCAAGGTAATGCAGCCAGTCTGACAAGATTCTTTTAAAATAGGTGATCAACAATAAAGAAACTGCTTTGGCTTATTCACTGAGTTGTTCTGGTTCCTTGCACCCAGGGGTGGGATTCTACCAATTTGCACCTATTCACTAGAACCAGTTGTTAACATTCTAAGCAGTTCGGAGAACCGGTTGTTAGAAGAAATTACTAGCCTAATCCTGTAAGGAAGGCAGGAAGGAAACATTCTGGGGATGCTTACAGAAACTGCCTCTCCGTTAACCCTTATTACATTCTTGGCAGGACTAGACTTCCTGTCTCTGGAACTTCTCTGGAGTTTTTCCCCCCTCTTTTGCTGGTACTTTGCTTGTGTGGAGTGACCATTCAAAGTTACAATGGCGCTGAAAAAAGTGACTTATGACCATTTTTCACACTTACGACTGTTGCAGCATCCCCACAGTCATGAGAGGCCAGACGAGGAGATGCGTGCCTCAATGTGAGTGATATTGAGTTAGCCACGCCCAGCCAATAACATGACCACCAAGCCATGCCCACCAACTAAGCCACGCCCATTGAACTGGTTGTTAAAAAATTTGAATCCCACCCTTGCTTGCACCTGACACCCAGGCTGGAGCAGGTTTTTTTTCATTAGACAATAGCAGGAAGGTAGAAGGAGAGGCTGCCTAAGAACTGAAGAGGGGCTGTCCATATCATCTTGAAACAGGCAATAAATATCTCTTTACCCTGGTGGTCACCTCAATGTAGACATATACATCCAAAGCAGTAATGGAATTCAAATTTTTTTACTACCAGTTCTGTGGGAGTCGCTTGGTGGGCATAGCAGGGGAAGGATACTGTAAAATCTCCAGTCAGAGGTGGTATTTGCCAGTTCTCTGAACTATTCAAAATTTCTGCTACCAGTTCTCCAGAACTAGTCAGAACCTGCTGAATACTACCTCTGATCCAAAGCATAACATCCTTTGTACAACTTAAAGCTGATGGTAGATATTGTTGGACTTCAGAATCATTAGAATTTAGGATGGCTTAACATGGACTTGTGGGCTGGGATCAGAATGAAAGTGACATCATGGGAACAAGGCAAAAAGAAGAGATGCTTGTTCCATGGCCAAGTAAAAAATGATGTAGTTCTTATTTGATGTGTCCTCTAAACTTTTCATGACATAATTGCCTCTGTCTTTGAGCAAGGCTGTAATTCACAAAAGTGCACCAGGGATAATAAAAAAAAAAAAGGAACTCAAGAAGAGGCACACGGTGTGATTTAAGATGGCCATATATGTACACAAAAGAACAAAATATATGCCAAAAAAGGAGGCGTATAAATATTTAAGAACTGACTCATCATTTGCATTGGTTTTTATTTGCCTCTAGCAGTGACTTGAATGTTAATATGTCTTCTTTATAATAGACTTGTGAGGTTTGCAGTGTCTGGAAATATGACAAGTAGCCGAATACATGGGCAACTGTCAGTCCCAGCATCTACCAATTTTTAACACTTGATCTCCTCTTCCGTTACTAGTTCCCCTCTTCTGCTGTTTCCTGCTTGCTCTTGGCTGCTGCCTCTTCAGTTCTGCAATTGCAACAATCCAATCCAAATTCTCTTGGTTTTGGAAAACCTGTTCCTCCTTTCCCAAGTTTCATAGGTACTGTACTTGTTGCCCACATGGACACACCTGACTCTGTTATTGAGTAATTGCTTTCAGATCTCTTTAAACCAGCCATTTCTTAAAGTAAAGCATGTTGGTTGCAAGTCAAATGAATTGCCTGAAGTCAGGATAAGAATTAAAGCAATAGCTTGTGAATATTAAGAAAACCATGCTATCTATATTTACTATCATTAAAAAAAGCCTTCAGGTCAACATCAGCTTGTGACTACACGTGTTCTTTTCTTAATTTTTCTTCACAACAGTACAGCCATGGCTTGGTAATGCCTTCTTCCAGGAGGTATAGGCTGTCCTCAAACCTCTAGGATGTACAAGACATCCTGAAATGGAATCTGCTCATTACAGCTGCAAGTGGTGATGGCCCTTATGTAAGACAGCCTTGCTTAATGACTCCCACTCTTTGCTGTTCCTGATGCAATCATTAGCAAGAGCACTAGCACTTAGAGGTATATACCACACCACAGTGCTTTACAGCCCTCTCTAAGCAGTTTACATAGTCAGCATATCGCCTCTAACAATCTGGCTCCTCATTTTACCGATCTCGGAAGGATGGAAGGCTGAGTCAACCTTGGTCAGGATCCAATTGTTGGCAGTGAGCAGAGTTAACCTGCAATCCTGCATTCTAACCACTGTGCCACCACTGCTCATTGCAGGTTGTTAGGTGGAGCCTGGGGTGCCTCAAGGGTGGGAAACATCCATAGAGGCCTAGCGCAGGTCCAGGCCCACCTACTCCGGGTCTCCCAAGGACCTCCCTCACCCTTGGTCCACCTACTGACAGCAGGGTAGGGTAGGGAGGAGGGGTGGGAAGGGTTCTGTAACACCTCTATGAACAGTCACAAGGGCAAATGGCCATGGGGGTACTGCAGTGGCTATAACGTGGAAATAGGATCATAAGGAGCTTTTGGGGGATGGGTCTGTCATATTTTTGAACAGTTGCTAAGGAACCAGTCACTATCTGTACTGTATTTTCAACTTTCTAGAATAAACTGGAGTAAGCTACAGCCCTGGAATTTTTGGGTGTTTTCCCAGGTTGGGTCACTAGGCTACTAGTACTAGGTTACAAGACTCTCTACGTGAGGCGTGTCAGGCTTGCCTGGGCCACACTGAGCGAAGAGGAATTTTCTTGGGCTGCACATAAAATATATAATATAGTTAAGTTATATAAATCACATTATAATGTTAAATGTTTATGATTAGGGGGGCACATTATTAGCTGTCTAGAGCCGAGGGTTGGAGAATCTAAGGGTTGTTATCATCTGAGACTATAACTTATGAAATAAATGGCTAGTATCTGTTTTACCAGAGGAGACAGCAGCTGTGGCAGGAGGGTGAGTTGCAAGGCAATAGCTTTGCAGGTATTTGCATATCAACATCTGGGTTGGGAACATTTGCATTGCAAAGAAGCCTGTAAAAGCTAGGTGGGGACAGGTTCCAAAGGATTTCCTGCAGTTCTCAGGGCTAAACATAAGAGGAGGTGGAAAGGAAGAAGCCAGGATCTACTTGGGTAAAAACTGTGAAGGCATTCTGAAGAGAAATGAAAATACAAATGAGTTCTCTATTTTGGCACCAAGCCTTAGGAAAGTTCTCTCCTGTTGTTACAAAACTGATGATTTAACCAGGATACCGAAAGCATGCCTTCAAATGGCAAACAGAGGTTTTTTTTAAAAAAAGCGATCATATTTTAAAGCTTTATTATTTGACTCAACGTTTCGATGAAGCTGCTTTTCCCAGCAACAAATCTTTATATATAAAATTACAGTCCCTTCCCCCTTCCTGATGGTATCACAAAGCTATTTGAAATTCAAGACTATTCACAAAAAAACAGAACAGAAAGTAAAACATATATGAAAAACAACTTCTGGGCCCAGTGCGGATCTATATAACTTTGTTACTCCGGAAAGTCACCTAAGGTTTTAGCTCTAGTCAAACTTGTGCAAATCTAAGACGAGCACATGTAATTCTGTTTGTCTCAATGATAAGGCCCCAAGTGGACTTTCAAAGGAGGGCCTGTTTGATCTCATGACCTTACCTTGCTGAAAATAAATACAGCTAGTCCTCAACGTGTGACCACAATTGAGCCAAAAATTTCTGTTGCTAAGCGAGACCGTTGTTAAGTGAGTTTTGCCACCTTTCTTGCCATACTTGCTTATGAATGAATCTCTGCAATTGTTAAATTAGTAGTTAAGTGAATCTGGCTTCCCCATTGACTTTGCTTGTCAGAAGATCACAAAAGGTGATCACATGACCCACGGGACTCTGCTACCGTCATAAATATGAACCAGTTGCAAAGCATCTGAATTTTGATCACATGAACATGGGAATGCTGCAATGGCCATTTCAGTGTAAAAAACGGTCCTAAGCCACTTTTGTCAGTGCCATTGTAACTTTGAACAGTAAATTAAACAAATTGTTGGAAGTATAAGTAACGCAAGGCAGTGAACATGCCTAACACTTGGTCTTCTTCCCATTTTCCTCACAACTACAACTCTGTAAGGTGAGTTGGGCTGAGAGAGCATGATTGGTCCAAAGTCACCCTGCCAGTTTTCATGCCTGAGGTGGGACTAGAACTCACGGTCTCCTGGTTTCTAGCCTGTTGCTTTAACCTCTAGACCAGTGATGGCTAACCTTTTCAACATTGCGTGCTAAAAGTGTGCATGTGACTCCTTCCGCACTCCTGCACATGCATGCGTGGCCCCCTGCGTGTGCACTGCATACCTCTGCACATGCTTGTGTGACCCCACGCACACCTCTGTGCATGCGCATGCAAACCCCCCACATGCTGCATGCCTCTGCACATGTGCGTGTGTCTCCCCATGCACATGCATGGCAGATACCCGACAATCAGCTGGCTGGCAGGGGCAGTGGGGTTCTTCCGGGGGATCTCTTGTGTGCCACTTCCAGCACGCATGCCATCGGTTCGCCATCACGGCTCTAGACCATACTGCTTCTGCTGCTTATGCCCCACCCATCCCATGAGTCAAGACATATGGACCAGGCCTCTTATGCAACATCCTGCCTGCCTCTCAGTATAATAGTACCCTCCACTTTTAACATTCAGGAGGGAATCAAAAACCTCTTTCAGTGGTTCGGTCTAATTTGTAGTTCTGCTCTTGCAGCTATGTGTTACTGGCTTTATTACCTTTTTATTGTTTTGATTATGGCTTTGTGATTTGTTTTTGTTCACCCTCAAAGCTCTACAACTGGGTAATATGGAAATGCTGCAAAATAAATAAATATATGTGCACACTCCACATACACCAACGCAATGTTTCTTAAACATTTTTTCTTGTTCTCAGGAGCCCTTCCTACGTCCTAATTTTAAAAATTATAGAGGATCAAAAAAGAGGTTTTATTTCTGTGGGTTGTATTTATTGAAATTTATCATATTAAAAAATAAAATTGATGCATTTGTTGCTGCTACCCTTCTCGCAATTGGTTGATAGAATTTTAATATATTTTTTTTTCAATATAGGCTGGCAAATAATCTTGGTTTCAAGGACTTCTGAAGGGGTCTTGAGGATACCCAGGAGTTGTGGGACCCACACCCTAAGAAACACTGCACTAATTCAGAGATGGAGCAACTATTAAAAAGACACTATTTTGCTAAGCTAATTAACTCATGAATTTGTTGTTGGTTTTAAAGGCTTAATGTAATATAGAGGGAAAAAAGGGTCAATCAGCAATCACCTTTGCTCCCCAGGACACTTCAAACACAACTGTGTAAAGCAAAGTTCTTTCTTTAATGCTCCATGCTTTCTTTTCCCAGATAATTACCTACCAGAACAGTCACGTGGGTGTTACTCATCTCTTGCTTCACATTCTTACGGTGGGTGAACTAGTTCTTAAGCCTGCCAGTGTTCATGTTTTCTTTTCATTCTTCTTTTTCAAGAGGACTAAACAAGGTCAATCAGTATACTGAAGGCAGGAGACGGCAAGGATTCCTACCTGATCGTGTTGCTATTGCTTGGGAAGTACCCTGCCTTACAGCCAACTTGTTCTTTTGTCCCGTGAGATGGCTGACTGCTCCTGTGACAGAAGAAGGAAAATCTGGGCTACCAAGGATCTATGTGAAAACACAGATGAAGTGGAAAAGTGAGTATTCTTGGGAGCATGATAGCCTTTGTTCAGTCTCAGACTTTTGCCTGGTTTTTGTTTTCATTTGAGGAATGTCTGCATGTGCGTAATGGCACAAGCCCTGATGAAATGATTGTGAGAGCTGTGAATGTACCACCTCACTGAAGCTTTTGTGTGAAATGTGTAAATATCTACTGCTCTCACTGGGCTTCCTAAGTTCTTACTACTGGTATTTAACTTATGTAGAATTGCTGTGCAACACTAGCTTATCACATAGGAATCTCTCTTTTTTATTGTCTTTTGTCCTTGATCTTCCTTTCATCAGGCTCGAGCGATATATTGGGAAGATTTTGCATTGACTACACAAAGTGAAGGCTGAAAAGTTAGCAATTGAAGGAACTGCTAGATCCTCGCCTCTGACCCTATTTTTATATAAACCTATCCCTCCAAGGATATCCATCTTTTTTTTAAAAAAAAAGGACACATACCTACATAATTCAGAGTGACTTAGATATGTTTGAAAATAAAAAATTCTGGCAGGTAAACCTTTGATATGCTATACTGCTGAATAATTTAAAATATTTTTTTTCTTTTTATTTTTTCTATGTCAAGATTTCCCCTGTGATTAGATATTTCAGGGGAAATCATGATGGAAACAGCATGCTGTAATTCTTTATGAAGCTGATTTTTAATTTTCTGTATACAGTCCCCTCATCCCTTTTTAAAATTGGGATTATGCTGGTTGTTTTCCGGTCCTTGGGCACAAAATTTAAGAGTTGTTAAAGGGGGGGGAGGGAAATGGGATAATTCTATTTATTTAATGTATATGCCTGCCTATCTATAATTCATGACTCCAGGCAACTAACCATAATTAAAACTATATAAAAACACAAAACCATATTTTAAAAAGTGCATAAATATAATCAGCAGCCAATATTAAAAAACATAAATTAGCCCAACCTCTGCATGGACTCTGCCATATCCGGATCTCCAAACCCAGTGACAAAACCCTGTCTTTAGGACCTTACAAGAAGCAAACAGGGTCAGAACCAATCTATTCTCTGGAAGGATAATGTTCCAAGGGGCAGGAGCCACCACAGAAAATACTGTTTTCCAGGGCTCCATCATGACAGGACCCCACCCCATGCTTGTCTTGCCAGACCTAATAAGACAGGTGGACATTATCAGGGAAGGCAGTCCCTCAAATAATTCCACTCATGGAACCTGGAAGCATACAGATAACCAGTGCAGCTCATGGGGCAGAGGTATAGCATGCACTGATCAAGGAACACATATACCTGCTTGTGCTACTGCAGTCTGTACCAGCTGTAGCCTCCAGATAGTCTTCAAGGGCAACCCTATGTAAATCAGTAGTCCATTCAGGTAGTGACTAAGAATGAGTGACAATGAGTAGGGATTTGTGGTCCAAGAACAGGCACTACTGGTACACACATTCCTTGAACAGGAGCTGTGAGTCCAGAAGGACTCCCAAATTGTGCACAGGTTCTGTTTGGGATAATTCCATTCCTTTCAAAATTAGTGATGAAAACTCTCCAAAACCAGGGGACCCTAATAATTAAAGCTACTGAGTCTTGCTAGGATTGAACTGAAGCCTGTTGTTCCTCATACAGCCTCCAGTCACTGAGATAGAACCACCATATCATCATTTGGATAATCGGGGGTAGAGATATAAAAACTGGGTATAATTGGCATATTGATGGCATGGTGTCATCAGGTGACCACACACAAAGGCTTCATGTAGACGTTAAATGGGGGAAGAGAGAGAATCAGGCCCCAAGGAACCCTGCAAAGGAGGGGCAGAGGGCTGGGCTTCCCCATCATCAACTCTAACTACAATCATCCCAGGAAAAAGAAAGACAATTAGCCAACACAATGCCAAACACTCTTCAGAGCCATTACAGAAGAATACCATGTCTGATATTATTGAAGGCCATTGAGAGGTCAAGAAGAGGAAGGATGGATGCACCACCCCTCCTTCACCCAACAGATGTTTTCCACAAGCACAAGCAATGCTGCTTTGGTCCCATGTCCAAGCCTGAAACCTGACTGTAATGTATCCGGATAACCTGCTTGTTTGAGAATTCTCTGTGGCTATTGTATGACTACCTTCTCTACAACCTGCCCTAAAAAACTAAGGTTGGAAACTGGATAAAAATTGTCCAGAAACAATGATTTCTTAATAAGAGGGGTGAATCACTACCTCTAAGAGTCATCTCCAGAGGATCTCCCGAAGCCTGGAGTCCAACATGGAACAAATCCAAAGACTTTGACATATGCACAATACATTCCTCACAATTTTGTCTTATATGTACCCATTTCACAGTGCTATCCATATTGTCTATTCCAAGAGTTTTTAAACAATTAGTTTCAAAGCTTGCATTTGTTAAAACTTTTTGTAAATAATTTTTCCTTTATGCTAACCATCATCAGATTGATTTTGTTGTCAGTTCTGTAGGATAGGTAACATTGATTTGTTTTTAAATATTTCATCACATAAAAATCTATTTCCCCTTTCACTGCCTATTATAAATCAGTTTTCCAGCATGGTTAGAGTTTAGTTTCTTCAAAAGGAATTTTGTTAGATTGCAATTGCAAGCATATCCCATAAAATAGTCTATTCTTAGTGGCCCCCACCCATGTGAAAAATAAAATGTTTCCAATCAGAAATAAATAAAAAAATGCATTTGCAATTTGCACTTGGATATTTCTTTTTTAAAAGAGCACTTTCTACATCAATATATTCAAAAATTTTAAAAATGGAAATATTACATTTTTTAAAATGACTTTCAGATGGTAATTTATTGGAAGCAGTATACTCCTAAATTATTCTCTCAAAGCTAAAAATGACTTGAACAACTTTGTCATGTTGACAAGATTTGATTCCATGGATCTTCCAAATATAATGGACACCCTATCAGATTGATGGAGGGGAAACCATACTACCATATTTTCCTCTCATTACTGAGTATTTGAAAAAAAATGCCAGCTTATCCAACAGTTGGTATGAGTTTAGTGAGTTTCATACAATTTCATGAACTAACCATTTGTAGACTTGTGTCTGTAGAGTCCACATTATGGCATTAACAGGAAACAACAACTGTGTACTACTACATATATCCCTCAAGACAACTTGCAATTTATCAATAGACCATTTACAAAGACTATACAACTTAATTTAGGGGACTAAAGATTTTATGAAAATGTTCCTAATGACGGGGTTGTCCCAATATGACATCCAAGTCCAATAAAAACAGCAGTGATATTCTGGATCTGTGTTCTTCTTGAAATGTAGTCTTTCAAGAATATCCAAACTCCTCTTTCATCAAGAAGAATTCTAATGGTTCCCAGAAAGTTGTATGGAATTATCAGTAAGTATGACTAATATTCCTGATGAAGTCTTATTACGCATAGATAGGCACTTTGCATAATTGTTCTCAGGCATCCATTCCCTTGTAAATTAAATAATTTAACAGAACATCTGGCAGATTGTTTTCTTTCACTTCGGGATCCAGATTGAGTTTCATCAGGATATTGAATAGTATGATTTCTCAGACATTTATTCCCTTGTAAATTAAATAAATTTCTAGATCTGTTTCTCAAAGTCCCAAATCAAGCATTGAAAGTTTAATATGCTGCTCAAAAGCCCCCTCCAAGTTTTCTAGGAATACATCCATATATCTTAAATATAATTCTGGGAAATGCATTCATCTAGGTCAGGGGTGTCAAAATCTCAGCGTGCAGGATGGATGCGTCGTGTACTGGCCCCGTCCCCACCCAGTTTAGCAAAGGGGGAAAAGTCCCACTATGTCACATGATGCTGCTGTGACGATGCAAGTTTGACCCTGATTTAGGTGCACTGCATGATGATCAAGTGTATGCAACTGGTCACCTGCATATTTCAACCTTGCCAATTGTGATTTGTTATGTTAAATAACAGAGGATGGAATAGTTTAGTCTGGATTTTAAATTCCTCCTTGAAAGAGGGAGCCTTTTAAAAAGAAAGAAATCATACTATTCAATATGCTGATAAAAATCCAATTTGGATCCCAAAGTGAATAGAATAGGGATGGGATAGGGGTAAGGATAAGAGTAGAATAGAATAGGAATAGAATAAGAATAAGAATAGAATAATAAAGTTGGAAGAGACCTTGAAGATCTTCTAGTCCAACCCCCTGCTCAGGCAAGAAACCCTATACCATTTCAGACAAATGGTTGTCCAGTCTCTTCTTAAAAACTTCTGAAAAACTTAGTGTTTGAGAATTCACAACTTGTGGAAGCAAGCAAGAAAACAATCTGCCAGATATTAAGCTGTTAAGCAAGTGGCTGTCACCCAGACTCCAGGAAACCTTGAGAAAAATTTCTAAAATTCATTTGACCTTAATGTAAGGTCCAGTTTTAAGATAGATAAGGTAGTCCTTGACTTACAACCATAACTGAGCCAAAATTACTGTTGCTAAGTGAGATAGTTTCACGTGTTTTGTTCCATTTTATGACGTTTCTTGCCACAGTTGTTAAATGAATCACTGCAGTTATAAGATAGTAACACGATTGTTAAGCAAATCGGATTTTCCCATTAACTGCTTGTCAGAAGGTTGTAAAGAGTTATCACATGATCCCAAGACACGGCAAATTTCAGTCAGCTGCCTAGTGTCTGAATTTTGATCACATGACCATGGGGATGCTGCAATAGTCATAAGTGTGAAAATCAGTCATATTACTTTTTTCGGTGCTGTTGTAACTTCTAATGGTCATAAATGAACCGATATAAGTTCAGGACTGCCTATACTGCCAAAGTCACTTGTATAAAGATCACTACAATTTTGGTTGTTTGCATTCAGGTTTATTCACTTAATTCTGCTGGGCATCAAATTTTAAATTTAGTATGAGTTACACAGAAAACTGAAAAATACAATAAACCCATTAACCCATTAACTGATACACAGCTTCCAGGTAGATATATTCCTAGTGCTGATAATCTATGTGACAAATAATAATCTTGCAGCTATGATTATCTGAAATAATGATAGAATGAGTCTTTACTCCTGATGAAATATTTGAAAATATCTGGAGAAAGAAAATTGTTGTTCCAAAAACAAAAAGTGTCTGAAATTGATATAGAAGCAAAGCAAGTACATTTCAATCCTTCTGTTAGAATGACACACATAAAAAGGAGCGGTTGCTCCTTGTACACGAGCATTCTAGACTTATCAGGATCATACAACAGCAGATTGATAAAACTAATGGATAGAAAAAAATATATAGAACAGTTACAAAAATTCCTTCTATTTAAGGAAAAAATCTTTGGATCCAAGTCAACATTTATTTTAAGCATTATAATTTATTGCACTTTCTATATCGTTTTCCAAAATGGTTCACCTTCAACAAAAAGTGAGACATCTTCATTCTGTTGAGAAGATAGGTTAAAAAAATGAAATCAGGTGATTATTTTCAGTTCACAAGGCCAGGCTGCTCCTAGATGCTTTTCCTACTTTTCTTTTTGGAAGGCAATCTTTTGACTGTGTTTGCAAAATTTTGTTCAGACATATGTTAATTATATTCATATTTTCGATAGATGAGAAATATGTAGCTCAGGGTTGAATTGTGGAGCCCTTAGTGCTGAGTAAGTTGGTTGTCTGTCTGCAGATGTTTCATTACCTGACTAGATAACATCAGCAGTGCTAGCAAGTATGGGGTTTGCTCCCTGTTTATATATAGTTGCTTGCCCTGCCAGTGTTGATTGGGAGTGTGGTTTCCTCCTTGGTAGTTCCAAGAAAACAATATCTGCTTGATTGTATTTCTGGTCTACATCCTGTTTATATGGATGTAGGTTGCTGGAGAGGATGTGCTCTGGTCTTTTTGTTTCCTTCTTAGCTTTTGTCTCTTTTGAATGATGTGTAAATTTGGTTCATTTCTGTCTCTACTGATGGCTGATTTATCTAAATGCCAATCTTCCAGCATTTTTTCTTTTAGCTTGGTCTAGGATGCCGTTTCCCAACTGAAACTATGATTGAGTCTGTCCATGTGCTGTGAGAGTAAGGAATTTTCATTGTCTTTGCTTGCTAGTGCGTGTTTATAGTACATAGTGGCCTTTACAATCCTCATCCTGTATATTATAGATGACACCTTTCTTCTTCTTCTTGGGCTACAGGGTCTGTTGGTTTACTTAAGAAGCTTTGGAGGCTTTAGTTTGTTTTTGTACTGTAGTGATGTTGTACGGTAAAATGTGTTGATTGTTTCTGAGATATTTTTGGTGTATAGTACTGTTATCCTTTTCATAGCTTGTTTTGGTATGTTATAGTAGGTTGAGTGATCAGGTACTTTTTGATAAAGTTGCAGGGATATCATTGTGTTGGAAAAAATTATATATTAGCATTCTGATATGTAAGATGTTGGCAGTCCGTTTCTTTTTTCTGGTGTTCCTAGTTGCTGCACCGTTTGTATTCATCTGAATAAGTTGTTAGATAGTTCTTCTGGTGGAAAGCTGGGTTGTTACTTTGGTAATGGATCACTCCAGAGGTGGTATTCAGCAGGTTCTGACCAGTTCTGGATAACTGGTAGCGGAAATTTTGAGTAGTTCAGAGAACCAGCAAATACCACCTCTGACTGGACATTTTACAGTATCCTTCCCCTGCCACGCCCACTAAGCCACGCCCAGAGAACTGGTAGTAAAAAAATTTGAATCCCACTACTGCATCACTCAGTTAGTATGGAGTTTCCATAGATTTGAGTTTCTAATGTGCCAAAATTTCCTATTCAGATGAACCAATCTAGGAAGAGTAGTATATGTTTTCTTCTTCCCTCATGAATTTTATTCATTTGAAGATATTGTTGATTATTTCATGCATCTTCTCCAGTTATTCCTTTTTTATTATAATAGTGTTGTCTACATAACAGATCCATATTTTTCTGTGTACATGGAGAAGTCCGTTTCTAGATGTTGCATACAGTCTCTGCAACGAGTCCCGAGAGTGCTGATCCCTTGGGCGTTTCTCTGATTTGTTGGTAAATTTGCCCTTCAAACTGAAAATAGATAATGAGGCGGAGATTGATTCTAGATATTTTTATATTAGTGCATTTGGCTAGGTTGGGCATGTTGTGAATATGGCTACCATCAATTTTTTTGCTAGTTCTAGATCTATGGATGTAAAGAGTGCTGTGACATATAATGAAACCATAATTTTATCTTCCACTTCTAAATCTTTAATTTTCTGGAGACACTATGGTGAACGGTTGAAAGAATATTTGCTCCCTATTGTGAAATGTCCACGCTTATTTTTTATTTTTTGTGGGTTCTCTGGCTATGTGGTATGTTGGGGTCCCTTATAATATAAGTGGATGAAGAAATTGTCAGGCTTGTGTATTTTTAGTATTCATAAAAGCATGGGAGGATGGGTCCACTGTTTTTCATCCACTGCTGTTCTTTTGTGCTTTATATTTTAAGATTGTTATTCATATTTTAAAACAAAGAGGTATGGTAAATTAAATTCACAACACAAAAATTTCAGAAATTACAGAGTACCCCAGAGAATATTACTGGAGTTAAAGCAGGAGCTGTTTCTTTTAATAGCAAGAAGCAGGTTCATACAAAATGCTCATATAGAGGATACCGGGGCACCTAGGACAGATATGAGTGAACGATTCTACTTGTCTCTGACTTGGTCAATTTCAAATAGAAACACTGAACCAGACTCGAAAAGTGTTAATAGTGATGAAAAGAGTTGAACTGGAACTGTGAAAATACAGGTGCAGAGCTATCCACTGGATGATGTAGGGCAGTGACGATTAACCTTTTCAGCACCGAACGCCCAAAGCGCACATCACCAAAATGTAATATGCATGCGCCTCCTGGGCATGCACATGTCCCCAGTGCATGTGTGCATCCCCACGCATGCACCCTGCTTCCCCCATGTGCCCCACCCCCTCATGCATGCGCGCAGCACAGACCCAAAGACCACTGACCAGTGGGAGGCACATACACAGCAATGTCATAGGTTCGCCATCACAGATGTAGGAAGTCAGTCTCTCAGCCCAATTTACCTCACTGGGTTAGAGTTGAGGAGGGGAATTTGGGAAGAGGAATTGCTAAGCACAATGTTTGGAGGACAGGAGAGTCATAAATGAAATAAAAGCAATATTTTCCTAGCCAGATGAGACCAGAGAAACAGATCGTGTAGAGATGCAGCAAGCCATCTCCTTCACGGGTGGGTCATTAAACTTTCAGCGAAACATCCCTTCGTGTATGTGTTTTTTTTTTAAAGCAAGCAGCTTCCTCTATGCGAATGACCAGCGGAGTGCCTGAACCGGCTAAAGCGGTGTGTGTGGATTTTGAAAGCCCTAGCAAATCATTTTGCTATGAAAAGAAAGGGAGCCTCACAGGAGACGCGCCTCCGGCGAGCACACTTTAAATCGTGTGCCGTTTTGGACGACCAGGCGGAGCCGGCTCGTTACCCCCTGCCGTAGAGTCTGGACCCGAGCAACGCCACGCAGCCAGCCCTCCGGCAGCCATTCGCTAGGCCACGACGCCTTCCCCGTATCTGGAAGCGACTCTCCCTTCCAAAGAGGTGGCGGAGCGGGAAAGATGAGTCGCTCCCGCAACCCACGCCTCGCCGCCTTCCCCTCGCCGCCGAGGGAAAAGTGAGCCGCGTGCGCCATCAACGGGTCTCTCACGTCACCCGGCTTCCCGGCGGAGGAGGGGGAGGACCACGCGCGTGAGCTTGCCTCCCGGCTCTTTCCTTCTCGCGCCCCTTCCCAGCCTATTGTTCTGCCGCCGCTTCCTTTCCCCCCCTCGTCTTCCCCCACCGCCCTCGGAGGTGGGCGGGGTTTTCCCCGGCCTCCGACTGACACTTCGGGGACGGGCCGGAGCCGGTTGAAAACGGGAGCCTAGAGCCGGCTGCCCGGCGGGACAGAATCGGCTGTGTCGCTGCTGCTCCTGTTACTGGTGGTAGCTTTCGGCCTGCTGTGCGGCGCTTTGGCTGCCTCGGCGCGGGCTGGCAAGCCAATGAGGGCCCGGACTCCGGCCCTCGCTGCCTCAGGAGCTGCCGGGAGCCCCCCGTGCCGACCGCCGGCCCAAATAAGGGCGGGTCGACTGGCCCCCCCATGCGGCGGCTCCAGGAGAAGTTCAGGAGGTGAGGCGCGGCGGAGGCTTATCGGGGGCGGAGGGGACTCCGTTATAAGGCTTGGCGGCGGATTTCCCTCCTCTCCCTATCGGAGGAGGAAGGTAGAACTCCCCCCACCCCAAAATGGGTGTGTGTTCGCCATCCGATGCTTTTAATCGGGGAGATTCTGCCTCGTTCCCGTGGCCGGACCTTATTTTCTACCGTTCACCCCTTGTTTCTACCGTTCCTTTTTTTAAAACCACACGTGTCTTTTCGTCTTCCCTTCTCCAATTGCCCGCAGTCCGTGGAGTTAACGACTGAAACGTGGGCTCTGTTACCCCCCCCCCCGGTTTCGTGGCATGGCTTCGGAGGATTTTAATTTGCTATTTTTGGGTTAGGGAGATTGTTGGGGGGTAAGTAGGGTAGGAGAGAGAATATCAACGTACATCTTAATTTGAATTAAGCTCAAATTGCTGCGGGATAGTCGTGTCCAGGAGGGCCAAGTGAAAATAGATTCGGGGCGAGAGTCATTAATCGAGATTAATTAAAGCAGAATATAAATGATGTCGATGTGGTTCTGTGTGTGCTGTGTATCTCATTCAGGCATATGTGTAAACCGTTGCCTCTTTCTAAAGACTGGAAACATATAAAAGGGCTGTGGTCTTGACTTGCTGCCAGGAGGTTTTTATGTTTTTTACACAAGTGCTTATGGATTTAATCTCTAGCCCTCAATTTTGAATGCCACGAAGATGGTTTTTCTAAAGACGTTCAATGTGTGTATGTATCTCAGTACAGGTGGAATTTGTGAGATACTGATGGAATTATAGCAGGAAGATGGGAAGAGAGATATATTACTTGAGAATGCGTTTCCATCAAGTGATGTAGAAAAATGTACATAGAGTAATTGTAAAGCCATATTTGGGTTGATGAACTTTTTCAACTGATTTTTTTTTTTCCAGTTGAGATTTATTTTGGCTTACAAGAATGGGTTTTTATCAGTAAGCTAATTTTTGCTTATAATACTAGTCCTTTGTAATATCTTGGATGGAATACAAGCTTTTTGCTTAAGAGTTTACAAAAAGGTGCATAATGACATCTTGTGTATGATACCATTAATTTTGTTTTTGAGGGTAAATTCATAATTCACTCCACTGTCAAAAACAAAATCAAGAGTGGGAATGTTTTATTTGTGCATCTGATTTTGGAAGTGGTTTTCTTGAAATACAGAGAAAAATTGAAAGAGTATATGCAAATTACTTTTGTTTTAATACACTTAACAAGACATTAATTTAATCTAAGCTAATAGTTTATAGGCACATCTCCCATCACTTTTTTCCTACATATTTAATTTTACCTTTTTTTTTCCTTGCACCATCTTGAATTACCTATTTATATTCTCTGATATTCTTCCTGTAAATACAGCTATTTGTTTGAGGAATGTAAACATTTCTGGCCTGAGTTTTCTCAGAAGGGCATCTGGAATTCAAATTCTTTGATTCCTTTCCCTTGTTCTTCCCTTCCTTGTTCTTCTTGTCCTTCCTTCTTCTGATGCATCAATTAATTTTGTGATTTCTTCTCTTCCATTATAACTCTAAGTGAGAGAAGGGGGGATTATTTCTATAGGCTACCTAGAGTTACCATGAACAGGCATATACTATACATTTCCTTAATAAATAAAAAACTGAATCTGTACATTCTGTGAAACTGACAATTGAGGCAGCTGAAGTTACAGGGAATGTGAGCATTTGATATTGCATATACTTGCTGTTGACAGTTTCTTAAATTTCTACGTATATGAAAAAAGTGACTATTATCCCTGCTGCTTGAGAAAAATTGGATAGGCATCTGCTTATGGATGAGAGACAGTAGACATGATTTTAGTGCTTTTCTTTCAGAAAGGAAATAGATCATAGTGAGATGAGGTTTTTCATCTTCTAGTAATAGGTGAAAGTTCATATATCCGGTGTTTGTCTTATTCATCTAACTTAAACTACATTTCTCTTTCATGTGTAGCATATTAGAAAGCTTTTCCATTTCCCCCTTTCCTATTTTTCAGAATCATCCATGTAGTTGTGGGACAGATTCATCAGTTTGAGGGGCAAAGGGAGGATTAAAATCAGTTTGGGAATAATATACTAAAGCAGGGGTGTGAAACTGGTGGCCCGTGGGCTGGATACATCACACACAGCCATGCCCACCCCAGCTCCGTGAAGGGAAAAGTAAGAAAACATCATGTGATAGCAACATGACGCCACGAGTTTGACACCCGTTCACTAATGTAATATGGAAAATATTGTGTGTTAATAGAATCTGCAAAAATGAGTCAAATATGTGTTAGGTCAGAAACAATAGTGGTAAAATTATAATGCAAATGTTTGATCTTGTTTTAAACAATATGTCAAAGTCACATCTGTTGTGTTCTTTGCTACAGTTATTCATGCTTGGAAAATGTATCAGATTTCCTCTTTAAAAATCTAAAGAATAATTGGAGCATGATATGATAGAGACATGAATGGTTTAATTTGAAGCATGACTAGACCTGCCTTTACGTATGGTCCAACTCCACATGGCAACACATGCCTTTATTATTCACGTTGGATATGTTGAAGAATTGGTTTTCGTCTTCCTCTTTTATAATCATTTTTACTTTGAAAAAGATCTAAAACATTTTTCTTTTTCACATATGAGTCAAGAACAGTTACTTAGCAGCAAGGTTTTACACAGTTAAAAATAGACAGCTAAAGGAGAGAGATAATAAGAGTGGAACATTGTAGGTTTTGGATCCATCCTTTAATTAAGGGGAACTCCTTAGGTCAAACTGTAGTAGGCAGCAGTACTTGCCAACCTGTAGAAAACTATGGAGATATAGTCTCGTTTAGTATTTGGATGAGACCATCTGGGATTTGCAGAAGTGAAAAGTAAAGGGGGGGGGGGGAAATCACCCCAAAAGGTAGTGACAGTTTTTGTATTACAGTATTGCCAAGAAATCAATATAGGAGTGTTATGAAATCTGTGAAAGTCAGTCTTGAAAAAGATTATACCTTTAGCTTTGTTACATCAAAATGGCCAAAACATTTCCAGGTAATTCAGCTCCATATTTTTAAACCAAAATGGAACAATGTTTTTAATTGTGATACGAAGTTTCATCAACCTTATAATTTTGTACACACCAACCATGATTGTAACCACTGATTTTTAAAAAATCTTATTTCATTTTGAAAATAAATATGAATGAACTTGATTACACAAGTCCCTTTTTTAGAGAACTGGTTTGAATATCAGAGAGCAATTACCAGTTTTCCAGTCCCTATCTCTTATCAATGAAGAGACTTGTAGCTCAGTTAATTGTCTGGATTGTTTCACACCAGCAAGACAGTGAGGTGAATTATAACTTGTATTGCAAAAACTGGTATCTTAATTATCCCAAGATGTGCCTTCGAATCAAACTTGACTCTTGGGCCACATTAAAAGCCAGCAAGTTTTGCATTCTAATTTTGGTTTAGGCACAGAAGCTGGCTGAATGACTTCAGCAGTGACCAGTCACTGTAAGTCAACACTAGAAAAAAAACAATGGCAAACCACTTCCAAGATTGTAGCCAAGAAAATTGTGTGGATTGTCTCTCAAGTTACCAATAAATATTAAGAGAACAAGACTAGAATATGATGTATGTTCTTTTTTTAATTCCTCTCAGATTTATCCTTTAAAATCTAGGCAGCATTGATCTGCATGTTTATCAGTTTAAGATTCATTTGAATCATTTTTTTTAAGAAAACCTCATTTCTGCTGTTAAGATAATTCAAGACTGTAGAATGAGTTTTTAGTCATTTTAATAATCATACACGTTGGACCCAGTTGGGCCTCACAACATTGTAGATGTGCTAGTAAGTGCATTTTTAAGCTTTCAAAAAGAATTAGTTGAATACAAAAATTTAATAAATTGGAGATAACCACGTGCTAATAAGATTCCCTATTAGACATAGCCTAAAGATAACATTACTTTTAAAAAAAGCTTTTATTAAACTCACTTTTAGTTCTCCCTTCCTCTCTCCCTCTCCCTCTCTCTCTCTTTCTCCCTCCCTCCCATCTCCCCACCGCCCTCCACTGAAACTTAATAATATTTGGAGAAATGCAATTGTTCACAACTGAATAGATGCAAAACAATCTTAGGTTAACAAGAAGAAAGCTAATAAGCTTTGGGGGAATAAACTACACTATGGCTACTGATAGCTATGGGTCAAGTAGCCTGTATTAAAAGGATTGTTTGAATCTAATTTTGTATCAGATTGCCCTTTAGACCTATTTTAAATGGTTACTACCATATTTCCCTGAAAAGAAGATCGGGTCTTAAATTAATTTTTGCTCCAAAAGACACATTAGGGCTTATTTTTGGGTTAGGTCTTATTTTATAAATAACAGTTATTTATAAATAATTTGCAAGCAAATACATGGGGTTCCATACTTGTAATTTCATGCATGTAAATTAATGAGGCGAAGCGAGGAACACTTTGTTTCTGTTCCGTAATAACTCAGTATAGCTAAACTTTTGTGGCTTATTTTTAAGCCAATTCTGCTTTTAAAGGAAGTATTCAAGATACGTTTTGGTGAGAAAAGGGAGGTTGGGAATACCTTATCTCAAATAGGAAAAAAAAATCCACATTCCTATTATACCCTAAGCTGCCAGCTTGTCACCTGCAAGGATTTCTGTTTTTAAACAACATGAATGTTGTTTAATGCTGTAAATTACTCTACTGTTTAATACTATAATTATTCTATTGTAATGCAAATTACTCCCTGCAGTTTTCTTGGCAATGGTTTTAGAAGTGATTTGCCATTGTCTTCTGCCTAGGGCTGTGAGAAAAGAATGGGCTCAAGGTCATTCAGATGGTTTTGTGCCCCATTTCTAGCCTCAAGCCTTTATTACTACACCAGCCCTGCTGAAACTGCGAGGTCTTGTCTGGGCATTTGCCAGGAGCCAAAAGTCTGAAAACACCCCCACTCCAAAAAAAAGAAAGAAAAAGGAAAGGCAAACTAGAGATTTTCTGTCTACAGAAACTAGAGGCAGTTCGTTTCTCTAGATGTGAGGGAAAACAAATTTCAATACAATATTTGGAAAAAACTATGTTAATATGTGTTTATTTGAATTCTTGAAATACAGAAAAGGGGATTATTATGTTACTAAACTTTAAAACTAATTTGGAAATGTACAATAAGATTGATGCATTATCAGAATTCAATCTGTTAGAAATATTAACAATTTGCATTTAAAATTATTTCCTAATTTTACGTAAAATTGGTATATAAAGATATGGATCCCTTACAAGGAATTTTAATTGCAAGTCTATAAGGAAATAGTAGTTGCTCTTGTACTGTCTCTATAATGAAGCAGAATCTTGCCTCTGTGCATCCTGCAATACACTATATTTGTCTAATACAGTCATTTAATAATATATAATATAACCCTTAGTGGCTAGAAATAGGGATCTGCAAAACATTTTTGAAGTATTTTAAGCTTGAAATGAGCTGTTCCAACATTTATCATCTGTATTCTAGGAGAGAATGTAGAATTAAAGGAGAACAATTACAGATACACACTAAAGTTGATAAAAGCATAAAAATCATTTTTAATAGCAGGATTCAGTTTATTTCACCCTTAATACTGCTTGATAGAAACATGGAAGCGTAGAAAACTAATGACAGAAAAATACCTAGTAGTTCATCCGGATTGCCCCTTGAGTGTTTTTATTTTGTTTTCAACATTATTTTTAATTAATGTTTTTGTTTATTAGAATATATGGAAACTGTATGTGATATTACAGATAGTCCTCATTTAGCGAGGACTCATCTTGGTTGGGATCAGTGGCTTGGTTGTTAAGCAGAGTGATTGCTAAGTGAAACCACAACTGTGCTGACTTCTACTTTCCTTTGCTTTACAGATGTGTGAAGATAGTAAATGTGAGAATTGATTGTAAAGTCACTTTTTCATCACCATTGTAATTATGAACAGTTGCTGTCTGAGTTAGTTGCTAAATGAGGATTACCTATAATTTTTGTCTTTTAGAAGAAAAAAATTAAAACCATTTTATGGAAAAGGTCATGAAGTGAATGGTATAGAAAAGGTTTTAGAGGTATTTCAATATAACAGACGCTGAGTCCTGATACAGCATGATTTATGACATCAAGCTAGTTATTCTTTAAAAAACCAGTATAAAGATACCTTATGGAGAAGGTTCACAACAGAAAATAGCAATAAAACACATGACTTAAGGAAGCTGATGTAGCTTGGTGCTGAAACGTATTGCTAAAAAACCTTGGGATAATTATAAAATCACTGGAGTGTGTGTAGGAATCTATAAAGCCAAATTTCTATTGGCAGGCTCTGGGTGAACTTTTTCCCTAAGAGTGCTAAATCCCTCCACACAACAGTGCCCAAGATTTATTTACATACCTCCTTCTGACTTTACCCTGGGAAAGTGCCAAGAAGAAAAGCAGCATACTAGTTGTGCACTGTTGCTTCAGTTGTGCCATGCTTCAGGTTCTTTCTGGAGTAGTATATTCTACCTCACCAGCCCTTCTAAAGGAAAGGGAAGATGTTTAATATGCACTCGGAGGATATTCCAAAGAGACACTTAAGACATCCAAGCAGATATACTCCTGCTACCCCATCCACCCACTTTCCCCATGCCAATTTCTTCAGTTTCTGTGTGGGTCATGCAAATACTTCCAGGTTTTCATTGGGAAAGTATGCCTTATGTGTCATGTACAATTGCTGATATTTTCCATATTCATAACTCTGTCAGTAAACTTCAGATGTTGGTTACTAGTTGGTTATATTTGCTGCAGAATGATGCCAAGCTAAACAGAATTATTGAAATTATTTTATTTGGAGTCATGGTTAGTAAACAAAGCCCTAAGCCTTTCTTCCCCATTTGAAACTTGTAGATTGATTGGTATAGAATGGATTATAAATAGAGCTAGCATCTTTTTTTACAGTGGATGAAGGGGGGGGGAGATGCTTATTATAGATTACAGTATTATGCTCTGCAGGAAAAATAAATCTTTCAAAATAATACATAAGGCATTTTTAAAAATACATAGGAAACAAAGAACTAGGAATTATGAGCCCCTGATTCTCTAATATGAAGCCATCTTTGGAATTTAATGTATTTTCCATGTACACAAGAAATTCATTTATGCAAGGAACAGTCTGAAATCCAGCCTGTTATATATCAAAGCTGTATGTGTAAAGTGGGTATGAAAATTGCAAATTGAGATAAAAAATCCACATGTATAAGGAAAATTAATGATATAAAACAGAACAGAAACTATTCAGCAAAGCTAAACCTTGCACTTGTTTTCAAAAGTGTGGTACACATGAACAATAAGCTCTTAAATGGATTCATCAGTTCAATGTAATAGATTTTGTGTGAACACCATTTTCACTATTTTTCTGTACGTTCCTCGTTCTTAACCTTTTTTGTGATTCATCCACACATCCCCCTGACTGCAGAATGAATGTTCCAGTAGAATTACTGCTTTTTATGCCATATCCTCCTGATGCCGAGCCCACAGTGAGACACCTTAAATTCACTGTTAGTTGCTTCACTTTTAAACAGTGTTTTCCCTCTTCTTGTCATTAATAATGTGGTTGCTGTTACATTCATGGGTGGGATCTATCTAACTCTACTTCATCATTTAGGATTATTGTGGCCTCCTTTCTTATTGCTGCCTGGAGGGACTGGGGAACTGTTGAGAGATAGCCAGGGGAACCTTGCAGCATCCCTGTGGTCGGTCAAGGGACCGTGGAAATACTGCAGTGGCAGTAATTTTGGGTCCACCATACCATCAAACAGTTGCTAAGCGACCAGTCATTAAGAGAACTGTAGTGTACCGTGGCAGTATATACTGTAGATTGACAACTGGTGCAGCAGATTTTTGGCCACCAAAATTCTATGATGGCTTAAGTGACAATATTCTAAGGTGGCTGTACTCATTGTGTGCATATTGCCTATGAATGTAGACTTGGACAAGTATAATGAAATATAGGATTCATTTATACAAAATACAGTAAGTATGATGGTTACATAAATATATTCGAAATAAACATATACAGTTGATGTTAAAATCTACAGACCCCTGTTAAAATGCCAGGATTTTGAGATGTAAAAAAATGAGATCAAGATGAAATCGCAGCAGAATTTTTCCCCACTTTTAATATAATGTAAAAGGTGTACAATTTAATTAAAAAATAAAATCTTTTGAGAGAAAAGTAACAGTAAAATGTACAATACTGTGGTTGCATAAATGTGCACAACCCCTTACACAAGTAGGGATGTGGCTTTGTTCAGAATTTGGTTAAAGTATTGTTATTTTTCTCTCATCCAAACTGATATTAAAAAGTCAGTACATATCTGCCATTAATTAAAGTGACTCTGATTGAGCCCATGTAATGGTTAGCATCAAAGACATCTCATTGTTGGAAGGTGTCAATCGAGAGAAGGATATATAACAATTTCCAAAGCATTGCATATGCCATGCAACACAGTGAAGGCAGTCATCCACAAGTGGAGAAAATATAGTACAACAGTGACATTGGCAAGAACTGGATATCCCTTCAAAATTGATGAAAAAACAAGAAGAAAACTCTTGTCTGAGAGGTTGCCAAGGGGCTTACAATGACATTAAAGAACCTGCAGGAATTTCTAGCGCAAGTATTGGTTGCATACTACATATGACAACATACTACATATGAAGAATATAATATATTCTTCATATATCTGGGCTGTGGAGTATGGTGGCAAGATGGAAGCCTTTTCTTACAAAGAACATTCAAGCCCATGTATATTTTGCAAAAAACCTACATCAAGTCTGACAAAAGTATGTGGGAAAATGTGTTAACCTGGTCTGGTGAGACCAAAGGCTGAACATTTTGGCCATCCTTTCAAAAAATACATCTGATATGATTTCAAAAAGTACATCACCAAAAATACAACATATTCACAGTGAAATGTGCAGCATTATGCTTGGGGGCTGCTTTTCTTCAGCTGGAGCCGGAAATTTAGTCAACGTGGAGGGAATTGTGAACAGTTCCAAATATCAATCTATTTTGGCACAAAACCTTCAGGCTTCTTCTAACATGCTGAAGATTAAGAGAAATTTCTCCTTTCAATATGACAACAACCCAAAGCATACCTCCAAATCAACAAATAAAATGGCTTCATCAAAAGAAGATCAAAATTTTGGAATGGCCCAGCCAGAGTGGGGTGCCTGAAGAGGACTGTCCACAGAAACCGCCCTCCCAATCTGATAGAAGTGAAATATCTTGGTGTTTATTTTACATCTCAAAAATTTGGCATTTTGACAGGGGCGTGTAGATCTTTTGTATCCACTGTACATACTTGCATTAGGTAAATATATATATAATTGAAATTTTACTCTCATAACTATATATTTTCTTTTTATCGCCTCTTTAAAGTAATTATGTTTTTTATTTTGATAATGTGTATATTTCTGCCATGATTATCTTTGTATTTTTGTTCCTTTTTCTATTATCACTGTAAAAGCAATCAGGATAAATTTTAAAGTGTGGCTATGCTCCTAGATTAAAGGTTTGTGGATATAGAATGTATGTATGGAATAAAAAGAAAGTATGTACCTTTTTTTTTACATTTTGAAGAGAAAAGTAATATTTCCAAATGGAAGGCTTAAAACAGATTCATGAATTGTCTAATTTATTAAAATTAAATTTTTAGTAATTTAAGAGTTGAATGACTTTGAACATAATTGGATTTACAAATATCTCTGTAGCAGAGAGTCTGCAAAAGGAGATAGTCCTCAAAATATCACCTAGCACCCTGAGAGTGTGTATTGCTGATTTGGTATTAAATGGCCACATTTCAGTGATATGATTTGGGGAATCATTATTTTGAGTAAGATAGCAACTTTATATGGGTAAGGAAAATAGTTGGAAACAAAATGTGTTTTTTTGTGATTGAATTGGTCTGCTGTAACACTCCGATAATAATTCAGCTGAAATTTGAAAGACTGATTTATATATTCAGAATCTGTATTTTTTTAGTTCAAGTTCCAAATAGATTTGACTACTGTTATACTTTATTGAATTTTTATGAAATTGACACATAGTGAAGGTTGTGATTTGTTTCTCTAAATACAAAGCAATAGCATAATCCCATGCCATTTTGAAAAGGAGTCAGGAAACATTTTATAGTGTTATAGTGATATATGTTTTGGAGCTTTAGTTATTATTGCAATGAAATTCAGTGTGCACATTAAGGGTTAGTGATAACTCACTTCATCAAAATGCTCCATATTAAGGTTTGGAGCTATGTGTTTTTTGATAAACATTTTGGTCCTTTTTGCAAGATACTCTCTAGTTGAAGTTCTGAATTAGTTAATTGGAAGAAAGCACTGATAAGCAGTTTATTCCAATTGATAAATAAAACCCTGACGTAGATTTCTTAATTGTAAGATTTAGAGGTGAGTTTTTAAATTATGGAGATGTGTTGGTTTTTTTTTTTTTTAAAGTCATGTATATATAGCCAGAATCTAGGAAATGGATCCTCAAAGAAGTTGTGTAAGTTTATTTATCATAATTTCAAAAAAAAATCTGCCTTCTCTACTATGGAAGAGAAAGAAGGTGAAGTAACATTTCCAAATCATGCCTCTATTATCCAACCTCTTAATATCTTTGTTTCAGAGTGTGGATGCCTATTGCCATAGGTTTCTTTCCCCAAAAATAATGTTGCAGTAAAATGGACGTACTATGCATTGATGCTCAATGTTACTTTTAAATTCTAGATGTGTTGTTGTGCCAAGTGTGGAGAAAAGCACTTTTAATGAAATTCTATTTTTTCATTGTAAATGTATTTAATGTTCAGTATCAAGAACATTAAAATATGAATTAATTTTATAATAAATAAATGTATTCCTTTACATTCTTGCAATATTAATCTGCATCAGTCTAATATCTTGATTATCTCAACAGATTTATGAATCATCCAGCTCCAGCAAACAGTCGTTATAAACCTACTTGCTATGAGCATGCTGCTAACTGTTACACTCATGCGGTAAGTAAATTTCCTGGAAGTCAATTCTTATGATAGTCCAAATAATTCTGATTCCTGTCTGCCGAATATATTAGTGCATGATCCCATCCATGGATTAAATAGACCCTCAAATTTTTAACCAAGATACAGTGAAAAACGCACCATCTGCAGATAAGCCAATTGTGAAAATTAGTACATCAAAATATTTTGAGTGTCAGCTTATCTGAAGGTGGCACATTTTTCATCATATTTTGCTTAAAAACATGGGGGTCCGTTTAATTGCAAATGGATTAATATGAGAATATGGATGAGTACTTTTAAAAAGTATTACTATATATACTCACAGGTAAGCTCATCCATGGATAAACTGAACCCAATTTTGTGTGTGGGGGTGCGTTATGGCACCTAAATTCTTGGCTCATCTGCGAATGTATACAAAACATTAAATTTAATAGTGTATTGATAATTGATTAGATCAGGGGATATTTCATTCATTACGCATTACTTTAATTCATTTTTCTGGTACAGGTCAGGCTACTTGTGTTACTTTGTTTTGTGTACAATTTTGGCAATTTATGCTAAAAAGAGGGTTCAACCAAAACCTTATAGATTCTTTTCCATTGTTTTCCTTCCATGGGACATGAAATTCATTAAATATATTTAATACTAATTCAGTATTATATCAGGCTTTGAGTCCCTCACTCTTTTCTCCCCAAATTATCATGATAGTAAACTGAAATACTAAGATTTTGAGGAACTTAACTGGAAATAATATTTTCCTCCCGCTCTCTTTAGCAAAATGTGTCACAATTATTAAAATGCTGATCAACAAGTAGCCTGCCTTTTATTTGGTCTGTGTCAGCTAAATCATTATTCTGTTATTTCTATATATCTTCCTCTTATTTCAAGTTTTCCTTTTATATTAGGTTGACCAGCAGTCGTAGATTAAATAGTTAATGTGATAGTTAACATAGTTGCAATGGTTTAGTTGAAAAATCTCTGCCCAAAAGCAAAAAAATATTGGACAAAAATACACACATAGATAGAAAAAAATGATAAAGCAACATATAGATTTAAAAACAGAAATACTTCTGTTGGGCATTTTATCGGATAAGTATAACAAGGGAAATGTATATTTGATTCTACTTGTATTAACTGCAGCTAGAATTGTATTTGCACAACAGTGGAAAAGTGAAATGAAGATGAAAATGTAATTAAAAAAATATTAGAATGTGCAGAAATAGATAGACTAATACTTACTATTAAGGAAAAGGAAGAAACTGAATATTTTTTGACATGGGACTTATTTTATCAGTGGCTAGCTAATAAAAACAGAAGTTAGAAACATGTAGATAAAAGAAAATGATTAATATAAGGGAGGTTTATTAAAATGGATAAGCAAATATTGTTATTATTGTAGAGAAATCTCAAATAAAATGATATGTATGGGTTTGTTTCACTGTTTATTTGTCTGGTAAGATTTTTAATTTTTGACTGCAAGAACAATGGTTTCATATAACAATTGTGTTTGTAAACTGGAATTAAGCGGGCATCTGAAAATAAATAGATGAGTATATACTGTACGAATTAGCTAGTACCACAATACTGTATAGAAAGCATTTAGTTATGTATCTTGGCCTACACAAATTTTTTTGTATAATTTTTATATATAATACATATAAATGAATAAAATATTTAGGCTTGTCAACATGCTGTTTAGAAATAAGTGCATTTTTGGCAGGCTGTGAAAATATTTTAGACATCTTACTAAAATATAAATTTTAAAGGCAATGAAGTAGTTAGAACACATAAACACGCTAACACAAAATTTGGTTGGTTTAGCCCTGTTTTTTTGAGCAAAGTATAGTAGCCTGGTTCACAACTAGTTTTAAGTCTGAACTATGGTTTATAATGGGTAGTTTACAGGTTGTACTAAACCAGCATCTAGCAATTTTAAAGACAGTAATCATGAATCTCTGTATCTAAGCATACATGTTAGATATTTTGTAAGTGTTCTGGGTTTTTTTTTCCTCACTTGCACAGTGAATTTAATTTCAGCTTATTTTGATCTCAAACATGACATTGCCTGACAGTTGGGTGCTGCTTTGTCCTTTGGCATGTGGTGTGTCTTTGTGACACAGCAATTCGGTACCAGCAATTGTTATTCAAGATAATTGAGAGATCTTGAGATTAAAAGCTCGAGGAAATTAGAAACATTGTTCCTCCTTTCCATGATAATGGAAATAAAAAATACATTTATTTGTTATATACTAAGATAATCTAAATTTGTTTTAAAACCTCACTTATTTTCATTTCATTTGAATCAAAGGGCAGAGGGAAAAAAATAACTATCAAGGCTTTGACAGCTATCTGAGATAAAATGTCTTCTGGGCCAACCTCCTACGAGCCCAAGAGACCTTAAGAAGATTTCAGACCATTCATTATTTTAAGTAGGGGTGCTTTGTTGTGAGCCAAATGCCTTATTGATGTCAACTTGAAGCATTTGCACAGTAATATGAGGTGAAGAGGGCACATTTATAAGTGGCATAAAATTCAGAGGAGATAATGCATTTGTTTTGTTTTGTTTTGTTTTGTTTTGTTTTGTTTTTTTGGTCTAGTTTCTTATTTTCCCAGCCATTCTTGGTAGTGCCCTCCTTCATCGACTCTCTGAGGATCAGTGGGAAAAGATAACAGCATGGATATATGGAGTTGGTCTATGTGCACTTTTCATCGTTTCAACAGTATTTCATATCATTACTTGGAAGAAGAGTCATCTAAGGTAGAGATTTCTGCCACTTTCTTCTGACATACTCTAATCTGTTCTGCTTTTTAAGTAAGTCTTTTATGTTATGTTTCAGAGCAAAATAGGTTTGTTACAATGGTTCTTCTTCATACAATTTATCCTTTGTAATTTTAAATATTCCCTGACATCTAGACCACAAAATATCCTGAAAATTAAACTACCGGGAGCAAATGTTGACTTCATTAGCACTGATCATAGGGCTTAGTCCCACTCTTTGCAAGGAATACATTCTTTAAAATATTGACTTACTATATTTCTACAGTCAAATAACCCAAAGACATTTTTTTAGTTAGTCCCTCAAAACTCATTAGCAAACATGGAACTTCAGGGTGAAGAAACTAACTTAACTTCCCTAGAATTATGTCCTCTTTGCAACAGTTGCTTATGTAAGAAAACCAAATCTTACCCTCAACACTTGCATCCCCTCTTCTAATTTTGGGAAGAAAACTTTCGCAAGAGTCCTATACAAGTCATCTTCCTGTCTTTTTATTAAACGTTTACTGGTCTCTAAAATACTAAAGTGTTGTCCTATCTTTATCTATTTCTAGCTTTTTCTATAGAATAGTTCTAAGATTTATTCATTTGGACACATGGGATCTGATCAAGCACTATTTTTTTAAATGAGAGAAAATCTAAAGCATCTTAAAGCATAAACATGCTAGCATAAAATAATTAGGGGAGTAAAATAACAAATCATCAGCCTGATCAAAAAATTCACTTCGATTATCTTATTTTTGAAGCACCCAAACATTCAGAATAGAATATTTTATTGGCCAAGTATGATTAGACACACTAGGAATTTATCTCTGGTGCTGAAGCTCTCAGTGTACATGCAAAGCAACAAAATAATAATAATCATAATAATGATACCAATAAGAGTATAGTATAGTAGAAGAGAAAGATAATAATACTACAGCCATAATACATGGGTAAATATACTTAGATATAAGAAAATACTGTGGGAATTAGGTATTCAGTAGAGTGATGGCATGAGAGAAAAATTGTCTTTGTATCTAGTTGTTTTGGCCTACAGTGCCCTGTAAGTGGTGTCCCGAGGGAAGGAGTTGAAACAGTTTATATCCAGGATTTGAAAGGTCTGTCGTTATTTTATTCAGCCCCCTTTCTGATCCATGCAATATACATATCCTCTATGGAAGGCAGATTGGTTGCAACTGTTCTTTCTGCAATTCTAACTATTGTTGGAGTCTGTACCTGCCTTGTTTGGTTGCTGATTCAATAATTTCTCTGGGACAGTCTGAACTTTCTGAGTTGACGCTGGAGGAACATTCTTTGTTGTGCGTTTTTAATAATGATTCTCTAATGTTAGGTGTCCATTTCAAATTTCAGATTTCAAGTTACATTTTTAAAAATGTTTTGATGACCACGCATCTATTTTAATCAATTAATTAATCCTCTAGTGTATACATGCAATAGAAAGATAGGGGAATTCATGGAACAAATAAAATGTGAATTTTTAGCCTAAAATTTACTAGAATGAGAATCAGCTGCATGCTCATTCCCTCAGCTTGATGTGCAGTGGAAGCTCTCCAAATGGGATATTACATTTTCTCTCCAGCAGCCTCCTCATCAGCAGATCAGCAAACTGTCAGGAAGCATAGAGAAAATATAAATGGCTTCCTGGTGCCAAACATTGCTGAAAGGTCAGGAAGCCTTGTTTCTCCCTTCCAGCAATTTTAGTAACTGGGGTGGGATAGGGAGTAGAGAGGAAGAAAAATTCCTAAAATTAAAGGCATTCTTGCTGCCACTATAAGCCAATTTGCAAGTGGCTGAAGATTTCATTACACACAAGAACAATTTTGGCACTTAGTTTTAATTGTCAAACAAGTATGATGAATGAAGTCTTTTAATAGAATCCATTTAAACAATGTTAATACATGATCATATAAGTAGACTGCAGTATATATGGTTTAGTCTGTCCCAAATTATTTACATACATACATACATACATACATACATACATACATACATACATACATACATATATATATATATATATATATATATATATATAAAACACAAAGTTTTTTTCCTTCTCCAGGTACCAACTTCCTAAGCTGTATTGCAAAGTAAATTCAAGAATTCTTTTCTCCAGAATTTAAGCAATAAAATGACTCAGTATTTTTGGTTGTATAATATTGTTGCTAAAATATTTATTAAAAAATAAAGCAAACAAAAAAGCCTTGTAGGACAGTTGAGTAAAATATTTGAATTGAAGACTAATATTGCTCAACTTTACATTTCTAAAATACAATAAAAAAATACAATTTTGGGAAGAAAGAGCAGAAAAACACATTTGGATACTGGTTTTGATTTAGATGCTTTGCCTTTTTTTTTTCTGAGAGGCTGAAGAAAACAAGCATTTTGCAATGATCTTTCTATGTGGCTAGTTTAATCTTCTCTGCCTAGTATTTTTTGGGTGGAATTCCAGGGTAATTATTTAATGGCACTTTTTTTTGGAATTGTTCCCTATTTGCAATTTAGGACAATGGAGCACTGTTTCCATATGTGTGACCGAATGATGATCTATATCTTCATTGCAGCATCATATGCACCTTGGTAAGGATGAAAATATATGCTCTTGGGTAGAAAGCAAATGTAATCCCATATTATCATTGTAGCTTCCATCTGAAGGATTAGTTAAATAATTGCTCCTAATCTGAGAAAAATAAAAGTAAAATTGGTTTTCCATCTGATAAATTAAGTCTGGTGGTGGTGGTTGTGGGGTTGCTGGTTTGTTTTTGTCTTTGCCTTTTCAACTTAGTTGACCTGATCCCACAAGATTAGTACAAAATCAGATTTCTGCTTTTTGGCGACTAAATAATGTACCACAGCTGCAGCTCTGAATGTGAGGCAACAATATTCTGTGATGCTGCACTTACACTGTACTCTTTTCAGGGAACTGAAATAATTTTAATAGAATTTTATTGTTATAAGAAGCTATGGTACACATTTTTATGAAACTATAAGCAAATTTTAGTTTTCCAAGTGTGATAGGGATTAATAAATTAAAATATATAGGTAGTCCTCAACTTATGACCACACTTTATCCCAAAATTTATGTTGCTAAAGTGAGACATTTGTTAAGTGAGTTTTGCCCCATTTTACGATCTTTCTTGCCACAGTTGTTAAAGGAATCATTGCGTTTGTTAAATTTGTAACATGGTTGTAAAGTAAATCTGGCTTCGTCATTGACTTTGCTTGTCAAAAGATTGCAAAAGCTGACCTTATTACCCTAGGACACTGTAGTTATCATAAACATGAACCAATTGCCAAGCATCCAAATTTTGATCACATGATTAAGGGGATATGCTGCAGCAGTCGTAAGTGTGAAAAACAGTCTTGGCCATTTTTCGGTGCTGTTGTAACTTTGAACAATCACTAAATGAATTGTTGTAAGTCAAGAACTATCATACTTTGTTATCAAAACTAACTTTTTCAATTCATTGAATGTCAGTGATATGGATGTTCTAAATAAGCTTGAATATTATGCATTCACACCATTATATTTTAACTTAACTTTTTTCTTGATTTTTGTTTTAAACTAAAACCATATTAATAACAAAAAGGATGTGTTTTTTCCTCCACCTTGCCTTTGAGAACTCCTGACTGGATTTTTTTTTTTTTTACATCTGGAAAAAGAATTTAAGATGCCTTTAATATGCCATTCTTTTTACTAGTTCAGAAAGTCATTTAAATATTTTTTTCAGGTTAAATCTTCGGGAACTTGGGCCTCTGGCATCTCATATGCGTTGGTTTATCTGGCTAATGGCTGCTGGGGGAGCTTTTTATGTATTTCTCTACCATGAAAAGTAAGGATTATCATGATTATTCTTTAAGTGATCTCTCTCTCTCTCTCTCTCTCTCTCTCCCTCCCTCCCTTCTCAATTTAGTGATATATCTCATAAGTGTTTGCATGTGGGGTTTTTTTACATAAAAATAATTGGAATAGTGCCAGTCAATTGCTTTTTCAGGAAAAAACAGACCATTTTCATGTAACCACACACTTATTTCTCTTTATGAAAAATGATTTTGTATTATTAATTTTTTTCCCTTGCAGTGCCAGTAGGAGGACATTATCAGCCTATAAAAAAAAATCACTTGTCTCGCTTTTAAGATTTCTTTTTGATAAATAATTAAAGCGGCACTTAATATTCTGCTTGATGAGAACAGCTTGGATTCATATGAAAAAAATAAGAATATGTGACTGCAATCCATTTTTTATTCCACTGTATGCATCCAGACCGTTCTCAATATTAAAATTCTAGGGAAATATATTTTCTAATACAGTGCAGCAACAGAAAGAAGGTAGATCAGAATTATTGCTAACTGAGTTCATCAGATTCTGAATATTCTCAGAGAAGTTTTCTTAATTCTGAATTCACATGTTTGATTTCTGACTTGGAGAGTTGAAGTAAAAAACAAAACTAGGTTATGAAGGTTTTATGCTTATTATTATGCTAGCTAGTAAGTGGGATTAATCCTTTAGAGGAGCTTAGCTTAATGTGTTGCCTCCAAATGTGTCATTTGAAGTAGCTTTTCACATGTTTTGTGAAGATATGAAAATTGTTACCAATACAAGGACCGTATTTTTCAGAGTATAAGATGCTCCGAAGTATAAGTTGCACCTAGCTTTTGGGGAGGAAAACAAGAAAAAAAAAATCTGCCTCTGCCTCCCAGCAATTTGCCTCCTTGCAGCAAACAGCCTGTTTCAGCTTCAGCACAGCCTGATTAACACAAGCAGCTAATTGTCAGTTGGATCAGCCTCCCAATGATCAGCTATTTCTGGCTACAGGGATTGCCATCACCTATTGCTGCCTCCGCATCCCATTTTCGGCCTCCGCACGCCCCGTTTTTGGCCTCCGTGCCCCCCGTTTTCAGCCTGCAAAGTTTGTTATCCTGGGCTGCACAAGATACTGTTTCCACAAGTGCTTCGGGTGTATCTTTTTCTGTCACTTACTTAGGAATCCATTCCCCAGTGTAAGGAAAGTCTTCCTTCTGAATATTGGTGAGAGGTGGCAAGAGAGTGATACATACTGACATGCTTATAGATGCTGTTTATTCTCTACTAACAATAGAAATTGAACCAACAATAAATTCCTCCCATTTTCTGGCTGCTTCACATTATATTAACAAATCTATTATTAAAGTTTTGCTTAAATTTATTTCTGTCTTCTGTCCATGAACAACAGGAATTTATGATTGGTGTTGAAGCAAAAATATTTTGCGTTTCTAAAGCAAGAAAGTGCAGTTTTCATAATTGCAGGCTAATGTATTTTTTGTTTTTGAACTTAGGTATAAAATCGTGGAGCTCTTCTTCTATTTAGCAATGGGATTTTCTCCTGCTCTAGTTGTAACTTCCATGGTAAGGAACGCATATTTAAATAGTTGCATTTAAAAGAAAACACTTGTGCAACCACTGATACACTTCAAATTTAAAAGAGCACTAAGAAGCCGACTTTATTTTTGCCTCCCTTTTTCCTTTTTTTGTAACAACACAAATGTAAGAAAGAGGCAACATCTTAAAATCTTCAATGTAGTGCTTAGGTGTTGTACTAAGAGATGGGAGACTTAAGTTCTAGATCACCAGCAGCCAGAAACTCACTGGTGATTTTGGGTCTCTCTCTCTCTCTCTCTTCTCTCTCTCTCCCTCCCTCCCTCTCCCTCCCCTCCATCCTCACAGGGTTGTTCTTTGTTTGTTTCTTTGTTTGTTCAGTTTATATAGTTGCCCATTTCACAAAATGAGAGATTCTAGGTGGCATACTCTGAAGCTAAAGCAAATAATAAATGCCTAAAACAATTATCATTATTATTGTTAAAAACTGGAAAAAAACTATAAAAACAAAGCTAAGAAGTAGTCAATGAAAGGATGTTAATATTTTTATAGGGAGGGAGCATTCTTTATGTCTTGTGAGCTCCCGTGTAAAAAGCAGGATACAAATCAGATAAACAAATGAATAACAGCCTGATCGTTATTTTAATTTCTGAAGATTTTTAGTAATATTAGATTAACAGAAAAGTTATGATTTTAATAGATGTACACAAACAACTGATCCGCCAATGTTGGACGCATTCTATTAATAGGGATTGCATTCCATTGCTGGATCAAAGTGCAACATCCTGGAAACTATTTCCTAGCACTGCGTGGATAGACGACAGAGCACTTCCCAAGGCTGTAAAAGGAAACAGTGGTCAATAGTATAAAAGCATCTCTCCAGTACAGATTATCCAAAAGAGGGCTTAGTGCTGTTTTTGTGCCAGTTCATGTCTGAACCCAAATGAAAGGGATGTAGATAATTACTTGTAAGAATCATTTGGGGTTGTAATGCTATTGCCTTTGCCATTAATTTGGCTACACAGAGGGACAGTAGGAATTGGTTGGGTTCAAAGACACTTCCTTAAGCAAGAGTTTTGTCTTTCCTTAAGGGGTAGGAGCACTTGGCCTTAATTATTCCACATCTCAACCAAGCCAAGCAGATAAGGTGCTCCCCAGAATCATCTAGAATTCAGTCAGATCCATTGACCTTTGAGGGGAATCCAAACTAATGCACAAAACCCATGAAATCATGAACTTCCTTGACTTCAGCATGGAAGTTAAATTTGGAAGTCTTCATATCTCTAAATCCTACATTTAAAATTACCTGTATCTGCTCAGTCAAGGTTTCCATTAGATGGTGAAGCCACCAGCATATATCCTTAAAGGTAGCCAAATTCCAGAGAAAAGAGTGGAAGATGAAATCCTTGTTGAGTATAACCACACCTCATCCCTAGCCCAAAGACTGAATCTCTTTTGCATGAAGTACTCTGCTGGCAGAAGGTGAACCAATACAAGTTAATGTTCTCCATTTAGTTAATTAACTCTTTGATTTTTTTCTAATGCCATGGATGTTAACATTTTTATTACAGACCAAACTGATGTTCTTTGGAAATAGTATCAAGGCTTGTGGCTGCTCCATCTGACTGTTCAGATTACTTTCACAAACAGAGGCATAGGAATGAATCATTATGTCTAAATAGTTTTATCTCTCCACATGGATCTGTCTGCCCCCTTCTCTCTTCTTCCATTTATCCTTATTATACTTGGATAGCAATACCAGTAGCTTACTGGAGAGGAATGTAAACACCTGCCTAGGTCACAATAACCCTCTCCCTTCACTAAAGCAATAGATATATTGCTGGTCACTGCAGAAACCAGGATGCTGTACTACAAAGCCTCTTGGTTTTTAAGCCAAGAGGCTTTTATGTCAATACCTGTTAATAGATTTTTACCTCTACCTTGTCTGTGTACAGAACAGAAATGGCACTGTATTCCTTTAGTATTAATAACTGTTCTCTTACATGCACTCAGATTAAAAAGAAACTTGTTCCCTTTTCTGTTCATCTACAGAACAACACAGAAGGACTTCAAGAACTTGCCTGGGGAGGCTTAATTTATTGTATGGGAGTGATCTTCTTCAAGAGTGATGGAATAATTCCATTTGCCCATGCCATCTGGCATCTGTTTGTTGCCACAGCAGCTGCCGTTCATTATTATGCTATTTGGAAGTATCTTTACAGAAGTCCTGCAGATATCATCCTTCAGCTATGATATGAAACATGAAGATAGAAACATCTGCAACAACAATTTGCCTTTGACTCAGTATTACTTGGGGAAAAGAAATTCTCCAGGAAACGTAGGGAGCGGAATTGTAGAGGGAAAAATGCACTGACTTTGATCATTTTCACCTTTACTGTGAACTTAAGTGACAAAAATCTTCCCTAGAGTTACAGTTTGCATAGCACATGCTGGAGCACTTCGTTCTCTAAGCACTGTCCATGGAGAGCCCCAGTTGAAATAAATAGGACTTGGGCAAGAACATGGCACTCCCGTTCATTTCAGGACAGCTTGCACAGAAGCCTATCCTTTTCACGTTGCATGCACTGTGAAGATGTGGAGGCTACATCTAACCAGTGAACTTTAGGTGGGGCATTTAAGTCCATTTAAGCCCAGGTTGGGATTATGGTTCAAACCAACATGCTGCATTATGAAATATCCATTCCACATTAACAAGCTACAATGATGTGAAAAATGGGTGGTGATATGTTTACAAATTCTTTTTTAATGTCTGTCATAAGTTTAACTTCTACATCGTTAAACGATGTAAACTTACGAATTGTAGAAATGTATGTGATAGCAAAACCACATTTGTACAACTGCTTCTATCACTTTTCACAAATAATTTCACTAAGTACAAATCATGGACCGATAGGGTTTAGCTCTTCCCTCCCAAATCTGATAAACTAATGTGACTTTTATAAAATGTTTTTTTAAAAAATAAATTAAAAAAATATCTTTTTTCTTTTTGCAAAAACCAAAAACAAACCTAGCTACATTCCATGTATTGGTACATAATATCTCTACCAGGGTTTTCATTTTTTTAAAAATGTGATTGATAATAATTTCTAAAACTGGCTTTGCCAAAGTAAAAGCCTGAAAAGCTTCCACCCTCTATGGTAAACGAATTGCCTGCGTGGAATGTATTTCAGAATACAACTAATGCTACCTAATACAGTGCCATTTCTAGAAGAATTTGTAGGTATCTGTGTGAAAGCATCCTGAACATTTTAGTTAGAAATTGTGACCAGCAGTTAACAGCTGTAACATTTGAATGACTAAAGCATCAGTTATTTTGTAGATTCATAAGACATTTGGTGCTCAAGCAGAGGTTCTAGTGCAACTTTATGCCTGTTTACTCAGAAGTAAATCTCATGGTATTAATGAGGTTTACTCCCTAGTGATATTAGGACTGCGTCCTTACAGTATTCAAGATTACTAGTTAGGCCAATTGCTCCCATTGGGTGTAACCTCACTAGGGTACTTTTGCCATTTCTGAAAACTTAAAGAGTTGCTGGTCAATTTTTGAACATTAATAGTGAGTGGTTCACTATAACACCCAAATGGCCTTTATGGAAGGGAAACTTAAAATACTTGTGATGTCTCCTCCATTTGGGACTTAAAGTCACAAAACTGCAAGCTTATGTGGTTCTTACCATAGTAGTTGGGATAATAACGGTAGCAGTTTGGTTGTCTGATGTGCTTATTAAATGACAAGATGTTTGAATCTTCTTTGTGATGGTCATTGTCAAGTTACTGTATACGTCCCACTGTACTATGAATGTCTTATATTAAGATTGAATTTATGCTTTTTGTAACTTGCTCTTTTTCATGTAAGTGTTTAAAAAAAACCTAAAACGAAACATGTTGCCTTTTTCAGATTTCACTCTGGAGATTTTACCTGTGAAACAACTAAATGAAACTATTAAAATGTTGGGGGAGGGTTGCCCTCCACCACCCAGGAGTATGTAAACCTCTTCAACATTTGCCAGTTGGTTGTAGTCTAGGCTTCTAGAGTTTGATGCCTTCGTTTTAGACAGAGAGGCTGCTCAGAAAGAAACCTGGTTTCAGTGCAGTATTAGCTAATGACTATAAAATTTTACCTTATCAGACTCACTTCCAAAGCTGTTCAGAGTGTGAAGGTGTCTGTAAATTTCTGACTAAGAAGTAGTTGTTTCACTCTTTTTTCTTAACATGTCAACGTTTTATAGACAGTGTTGCAAAGGAACAGAAGAGCCTTACAAGAAATTTCCATTTAGCTATTGGAATCCAAGACTTGGAGAACTTGTTTAACTTTCTGAATAGAATGTCAGAATAAAAATATCAGAGTACAAAATGTTTACTGCGTCCATTCTGGAATATCTGAATGACACAGCTCTGTTTTTTTGTTTTTTTTATTAACTGATGTATCTGATTCTAAATATTTTCACTTTACATGAGTTCTCTTAATCAAGTGTAGTGCTGTTAAAACCACTAAAATGTGTTTAAAGCTCTGTTTTTGTCAAAACTAGTTCTAAATAAGTTACCTTTATGGTAACTTCTTCTGGTCTTTATAATGTTGCATATTTTAAGGATGAAAAGTGTTAAGGTTGAAAACATGTCCTACCCCTAATTTAATCTAGTTCCTGAAGGTTAAATGTACTGGATTAATGCAAATAAACATTTTGTGCAATTTGAAATTCTGTTGGCAGATGTTGCATCTATCATGGTCATGCAAGGCACCCTGTGGGCGTGCAAAGGTACCAGAATGGACACTGACTAACTACCATGCATCTTTTATAGACTGCAGCACAAGAGAATACAGTGGAAACTTGGGTCACAACCGTAATCCGTTCCAGGAATACGGTTGCAACCCCATTTGGTCGTGTCCGGAAGCATGACTGACTGCATATGCACGGACAAAAAATTGTACAGACTGCGCATGCGATGTAGGGGAAATTGGCACAGAAAGGGAATCTGCCATGGCTGGGTTTGTTTACCACCTGATTTTTTAATCGTGACCTGATTCAAAAATCGGGTGGATTTTTTGGTTGGAACCTGATTTGGTCACTAGCAGAAGCATTCACGACCCAAGGTTCCACTGTACTGACATCTGGTCCTATATGTTTGAAAGGAGATACAGCTTCTTTCCATGTGTTTCTTTTACTTGAGAGAAATTACTGTGTAAGAATAGAAAGAGAGCGACTCTATAGACTCTGTGTGGGAGGGTGATATTGTCTTTTAAGAGGACATTTTGTTGTACTCTTTTAAAGGATGTGCAGCATTTTAATATCTCCCTGTTCTTATTGCAGTAATGAAGAAAGGGCTACTCTGCGAAATCACTAAAACAAACAACACTTCTAACCCCCAGGTCTGGTAAATTGGAAGTGGCTGGAATGAAGCAAAGCATCACTGTAACAGTTGAGTAATTTGTCTATAGGGAGATCTCATTGGTGCTGGGCCCCCAAGTGAAATGTTGCAAATTCAGATGGAAGATGACCAGCTAATTCTAAGGCCTTTTCTTTCCCTCAAGAAGTGCTATAATAGTCCCCTGCCAAGTATTTTCCTTCCCAATGAGACATAAAGGAATAAAAAAATAATTAGAGAAAAAAACATGACCATTAACTTGCTGCTTTGTTTGGCTTGAGTGTCAGGCTTTGAAGAAGGTGGGCAGCCGCTCATTCTCAACATTACTTAGAATTGTATTATCCTGATAATTGATTTTATCACCAGAGAAAACATTCTGAATCTTGTTGGGGGCACTATGCTGACTCTGTAGAGAGGGCTATAAAGCACTACAAAGTGGTATATAAGTCTAACTGCTATTGCTAAGTGCCTACTTCTTAAAAAAGCTATCCACTGCCAGAGTAGAACCTCTAAGCATAATCTTTGATAAATCTTTCAGGACCAGCTCCTTGCCTAACCTATGGTCACAAGCCACGGTCATCCCCATCTTCAAAAAGGGAGACTCCAGCCTAGTTGAAAATTAGAGACCAATCTCCTTATGCTGCATCACCTGTAAAGTCATGGAATCAATTATTAACCAATCCATTATCCTCCACTTAGAGACAAACAAGTTACTCTCTAATAAACAATTTGGTTTCAGAAAAAAACTATCCTGTAATCTGCAACTCTTACACTGCAGAAACATGGACTACACAACTCAATCAGGGCAAAACAATAGACGCAATCTACATAGACTTCTGTAAAGCCTTTGATTCAGTGGTACATGACAAACTACTCCTAAAACTAAAATCTTATGGTATCTCTGGACAATTGTATAACTGGATAGAAGCATTCCTGTCACACAGACAACAAATGGTCAAAATTGAGAGTGCCCTATCAAATTCTGTACTTGTCAATAGTGGTGTCCCCCAAGGCTGTGTTCTAGGACCAACCCTCTTCATACTCTACATAAATTACCTCTGTGATCATATTAAGAGCAACTGCATTCTCTTCGCTGATGATGTAAAGCTGTTCAATACCACAGACAATACTGCTACCCTTCAAAAAGATCTTGATTGTATCAGAATGGTCAAACAAATGGCAACTTCAAATCTCAACAAATAAATGCTCTGTCCTACATATTGGCAAAAAAAATCCGAAAATAAAATACAAGCTGAATAGTCAAGACGTTGATGATCCAAACTCTGTAAAGGACCTTGGAATACTCATCTCTAATGATCTAAGTGCTAGAGCCCACTGTAACTACATAGCCAAAAAGGCATTAAGAATTGTTAACCTAATCCTATGTAGCTTTTTCTCTGGTAATATCACACTACTAACTAGAGCATACAAAACATTTGCTAGACCAATACTCGAATACAGCTCATCAGTCTGGAACCCACATTACGTATCTGATATTAGCACAGTTGAGAAAGTCCAGAAATATTTCACAAGAAGAGTTCTCCTCTACTCGTAGAATACCTTATGCCACCGGACTTGAAATTCTAGGCCTAGAAAACCTTGAATTATGCCGTCTTCGGTCTGATCTAAGTATGGTACATAAAATTATACATTGCATTGTCCTACTTGTCAATGAATACTTCAGCTTCTACCATAAAAATACAAGAGCACACAATAGATACAAACTCAGGGTAAACCACGCCAAACTTGATTGCAGGAAATATGACTTCAGCAACAGAGTGGTCAATGTCTGGAATACTCTACCTGACTCTGGTTTCTTCCCCAAACCCCCAAAACTTTAACCTTAGACTGTCTACTATTGGCCTCACCCCTTTCCTAAGAGGTCTGTAGGGGGCGTGCATAAGCGCATCAACATGCCTACCGTCCTATTTTTTTTTCCTATATGTACCCATTTCATGTATTCATAACTCTATATACTTACACCTTTTATCTTGTAAGCGATTGACAAATCAAATAAATTCTAAAAATGCTATACAGATATTAACTTGTTTGAGGGCTGACATTTCAAAGGGAACTCTCAACTATAACAGTCTGACAAGCCTCCAACAGAAGTGTAAAATAACAGCAGCAATAAGAAACTGAGCCTGGATAGCTGCAGTCAAATCTCTTTTATGAAGCCTCTTAAAAATTAGTATTTGTAAATGTTTATTATATTGGGATTAGTTTGGCAGTTTACTTCGGTGTGACCGTGTGCCCAACTTACATACTTTAATTAGCTGAATCTATATTTTAGTATAATTTGGCTTATTTACAACTATTTATACATCAGCATAATATTTTCATTATTAGGTTCCTATGCCATTCGGGAAAGTCTTAAGGTTTTAAAAGGCTGCTAAAAAAAGAAAGGGTAAATATACAACACTGGTGTTGATGTAGTGTTGGAAGACAAGGTTTAGAAATCCATATTTCTAGTCAGTCTTTCAAGTTTTACAAATCCATAGACTTGTGGGGGTGCCTTAATTCCAGAAGATTGTTTCCGAGCTTCATGATGCATGGCCTTTCCCTTTTATATTCTTGTAATTTTAAAATTCATGTATTAGCATGAAAAATTCCCTCCCTCCCCCAATTACATACATTCAAAAGCATCAGAAAATGCCATAGAATTGGCAGACTGCAAAAGAAAAAGGGAGCCTTGTAAAAAATGTTTCTGAGTAGCATTCTCATTATATTAATGGGTTGACTGGGAGCTTCAGCATTTTTAAAACTTAAAAAGGTTTTTCTGTTGAGCCCCCAGGGCTTTCCCTAATTACATATTCTCAAAGGTGCCCCCAGTATCCTAATTTTTACTGGCATGGACTAACAAGGCTCTCCACTTACATAATTTAAACCAGTTGATTATTCCTATTTTTCCTTAAGGATTTTTTTAATGTTTCCCAACGTTTTTTAGCTATTTTACTGCAGTTTGGAAGGCAATTAGCAATTGAGTTTAGTGCAGTGCAGAGGTGGCATTTCTGACCAGTTCTGGAGAACTGATAATGGAAATTTTGAGTAGTTCAGAGAACCAGCAAATACCACCTCTGACTGGAGATTTTACAGTATCCTTCCCCTGCCAGGCCCACCAAGCCACGTCCACAGAATCAGTAGTAAAAAAATCTGAATCCCACCACTGGTGCAGTGCAGTGCAGTGCAGTTGTTATAATACTTCACTTGATTATGGTCAAATGTCTTTGGGGCATATAATCTCAGCCTGACCAAGTTTACCAAATTGTTTTGGGAATAAAAATAAGGAGACATCTCATGTTCGCTACCTTGAATTCTCAGATAAAAACTGGAATATCTTATGAAAAAAAAAAATCAGCATAGACTATTCTTGTGACTTTTGGTGGAAAACAAGAAAGAAACAAATAACTTGTTCCAAGTTCCCAATGTTTTCTGTAGCTATAATACTGAAACATTTTGAATGTTATTTTATCACTACACAACCAACCTGAAATACTTTGAATTGAGCTCTCATTCTGAGCTTGAAACAAACCACGTTCTCAATCTTGTGCCTGTCCCTGTAAGTAATGGTTTATTTAAGATTTCCATTCTGCTTTAATGGGTCTTACAAATCTTATATAAATAAAAGCATCTCGGGCTGATTTGTGTAAAAGTAGGAAAAACCCCTATTTGTGACATTACCCAAACCTCGCCATTTCTAATAAGACCTTTTTATATCTTAACCAGATGGCTGTTCTTGCTAAAGTACAGGGAGCTTAACTGGGAGGGTGGCTGCAGGCTAAATGTTCCATTTGCTCCCTTAAGTCATATTATTAGCAGGATTTACTAGTTTGGAGGAAGCTCATCGTCGTTAAGTTGGTTCCATTTTGAAAGTGCTGTTGTGTTTGTGCTCTGAATACCATTGTGATTTCTGAAGCTGCCCTTGGAAGAGATGGATGTATACAGTAACACTGTATCTCTTAGGAATTTTACTCATCAAGTTTTTTAAATCTGAACTAAATGTACAGTAAGACATAAATAAGGTTTTCTGCAGTCTGAAAGACAAGGAAGTACGGAATACAGAGGAAGTGCAAAGTCATAACTACATAGTGAAGTTACAATAACATATTCTTAAAATAGCTTCCTAAGTTTCTGTTGCTCTCAAGTTGATTCAGGGTAAGTGTGTGTTTCACCATAACACACTACAGTTTTTGAATGGGTTTCTGGTTGTCTCCTACTAATGGGAGTGGGAGATCAACGATCATATTAATAACAGAGAACTCCTATAAATCAGTCATTCAATATCACTGTCTTTCAATTAAGTCTGCAAAAGAGGGAAGATAACTTTTGAGAACCTTCCTTGTGATAAATCTAATCAATACCCCAACCATCAGTTTTAGCACAGCCACGGATTAGGGACAATAATTCAAACAATTCCTGGTCATACATTCCCCACTCCAGTTATTTGGGCAAGATTATCTCCAGTCGTGATACATCTAATGGTACAGCAAAAAAACAAGCATAGCAGAGAGTTTTATAAAGCCTCCTTTAGGTGATGCAATTGCACAAGTAATAAAAGTTACTGTTTTGTGCTAAAGTAGTTTTATTTTTAATAGAGAGTTTAAGCCATTCGATATTTATGGGGAAAAGTCTCTTTCAAGTAAGTGTTTTTCTAAGTTAAAAAAAAAGCTAAGAGAAACTTGAGAAACCTGCCCTGGTGGGTTCAAGCTACTTTTTTTTTCTGTACATCAAGCAGTATCCATTTTATTTCCCTTTTTAACCATGTGTTAGGGCAGATGGTGAATTGATTTGCCAGAGCAAGCTCCTCAAATTAGCTCTTGGATGTCAATGGAGATTCTCAGTCATCCAGGCCATGGCTGCCCCAAGTTTAGTTTTTCAAAAGGCAACGGCATTTTCTTAGCTCTTGGGTGCCCTCTTGCGTGAAAAGATGGTGTTTTCTATTGGTAAATTGATTATAGTTTTCATTGTATTGTTTTCTTTTAGTTGCTTCTTCTAACCACAAGTCTGATCAAGTATCTGAGAGCAGATTGCTGTCATATCTAAGCTTGAAATCAATGGTTCTTGGAAGAAATCTAATTTCTAACCACAAAACACTAATCACCTAACTTCTATTAAAAAAAATAAAAATAAAATAACATCTGGCTATTTCTTTGAAAAAAGGTGCAAATCAAGCCTTTAAAAATTCCTGGTCCTACAATGAACAGCTCCTACAATGAACAATTTTCCCTGTGGGTTGCTCTGCAGTTCTACAAATTAATGGAGACCTAACCTTAACCCTAGCTGTATTTGCCCACCAATGGGATTTTCACATGTATCTTAGCAGTAAACGTAAATAAGACTGACTCGAAAAGTTGGTGGCCTCAAGCACTCCAAATCCATAGGAGAACTCAATTTTGCTCTCTGAATTCATGGAGACCTAACCTTAGATGCATCCCCCCCCCAAAGGGATTTTCCCATGTATATTACCAGAAAATGAAGATGTCTGATTTTAAAAGTTGGTGCCCTCTTAACCATAAACTATCACTCTGAATCTGTTAGTGATGTCAATTTTTTGCTCCTAATTCATGGATATATACATCCTAACCTAGGTATATTTGAGACCCAATAGGATTTTCCAATGTATTTTATCAGCAAATTTATTTATTTATTTATTATTTAAATTTATATACCTCCCCCTCTCCCAAAGGGACTCGGGGCGGTGAACAGCCAGAATAAAAATACACATATAAAACATATATATAATATTAAAAATTAAAAGAATTAAATATAATTGGCTCTACAAAGATTAAAACAAGCAGATTAAGAAAGATTAAAAACCAGATTAAAATTTAAAAACCCCTAGACCAGACCGGCTTGCCGAAATAAATACGTTTTCAGCGCACGACGGAAGGTCATGAGATCAGGGATGGTCCTCATCTCCGGGGGTAATTCATTCCAGAGAAGGGGAATGTAGATAAGCCAGGCTGAAAATGTTGGCACTGTCCTAAAGATAATGAAGCAATCCGAATCTGTTGGCGATGTCCATTTTGCTCTCCAAATTCATGGGCACCAAACCCTAACCCTAGATGTATATGCCCACTAATGACACTTTCCCATGTACTTTACCAGGAAACGTGGATAAGCCTTACTAAAAAGGTCGGTGCCCTCCTAACCATAAAATAGCACTCTGAATCCATTGGCAATGTCCATTTATTTCTCCGAATTCATTGAGACCTAACCCTAGGTGTATTTACTCCCCAATGAGATTTTCCCATGTACTTTATCACGAAATGTAGATAAGACAGGCTCAAATACTTGGAGCCCAATAACCATACCTTAGAATGAGCCTTATCTACATTTCCTGGTAAGATGCATGGGAAAATCTCATTGGGCGGCAAATACACCTAGGTTTAAGGTTAGCTCTCCATGAATTCGGACAGGAAAATGGGTATTGCCGATGGATTCATAGCCCATCGGAATGCTTAGAAGGACACTAACTTTTTGAGTCTGACTTATCTGCAATTCCTGGTAAATAGTGCATTCGAAAATAGCCCATTGGTATGCTTAGGAGGTCATTAACTTTTTGAGTGACCTATCTGCGGTTCCGAGTAAAATACATGGGAAAATCCCATTAGGGTGCAATTCCACTTAGGGTTAGGGATAGGGTTAGTTCTCCATGAATTTGGACAGGAAAATGGACATTGCCAATGGATTCGTAGCTCATCAGTATGCTTAGGAGGGCGTAACTTTTTTATTGTGACTTAACTACAGTTCCTGGTAAAATGCATGGGAAAATCCCATTGGCGTACAATTCCACTTAGGGTTAGGGTTAGCTCTCCATGAATACAGACAGGAAAATGGACATTGCCAATGGATTCATAGCCCATCAGTATACTTAGGAGGGCGTAACTTTTTCATTGTGACATAACTACAGTTCCTGGTAAAATGCATGGGAAAATCCCATTGGGGTGCAATTTCACTTAGGGTTAGGGTTAGGGTTAGTTCTCCATGAATTCGGACAGGAAAATGGACATTGCCAATGGATTCGTAGCCCATCAGTATGCTTAGGAGGGCGTAATTTTTTTATTGTGACTTAACTACAATTCCTGGTAAAATGCATGGGAAAATGCCATTGAAGTGCAATTCCACTTAGGGATAGGGTTAGCTCTCCATGAATTTGGACAGGAAAATGGACATTGCCAATGGATTTGTAGCCCAACAGTATGCTTAGGAGGGCACTAACTTTTTGAGCCTGACTTATCTGCGGTTCCGAGTAAAATACATGGGAAAATCCCATTAGGATTGCAATTCCACTTAGGGTTAGAGTTAGGGTTAGGGTTAGTTCTCCATGAATTCGGACAGAAAAATGGACATTGCCAATGGATTTGTAGCCCATCAGTATGCTTAGGAGGGCAATAAGTTTTTCATTGTGACTTAACTACAGTTCCTGGTAAAATGCATGGGAAAATCCCATTGGGTGCAATTCCACTTAGGGTTAGGGTTAGCTCTCCTTGAATTTGGACAGGAAAATGGACATTGCCAATGGATTTGTAGCCCAACAATATGCTTAGGAGGGCACTAACTTTTTGAGTCTGACTTATCTGCGGTTCTGAGTAAAATACATGGGAAAATCCCATTAGGGTTGCAATTCCACTTAGGGTTACGGTTAGGGTTAGTTCTCCATGAATTCGGACAGGAAAATGGACATTGCCAATGGATTCGTAGCCCATCTGTGTGCTTAGGAGGGCAATAAGTTTTTCTTTGTGACTTAACTACAGTTCCTGGTAAAATGCATGGGAAAATCCCATTGGGGTGCAATTCCACTTAGGGTTAGGGTTAGGGTTAGGGTTAGGGTTAGTTCTCCATGAATTCGGACAGGAAAATGGACATTGCCAATGGATTCGTAGCCCATCAGTATGCTTAGGAGGGCAATAAGTTTTTCATTGTGACTTAACTACAGTTCCTGGTAAAATGCATGGGAAAATCCCATTGGGGTGCAATTCCACTTAGGGTTAGGGTTAGGGTTAGTTCTCCATGAATTCGGACAGGAAAATGGACATTGCCAATGGATTCGTAGCCCATCAGTATGCTTAGGAGGGCAATAAGTTTTTCATTGTGACTTAACTACAGTTCCTGGTAAAATGCATGGGAAAATCCCATTGGGGTGCAATTCCACTTAGGGTTAGGGTTAGCTCTCCATGAATTTGGACAGGAAAAAGGACATTGCCATTGGATTTGAAGCCCAACAGTATGCTTAGGAGGGCACTAACTTTTTGAGTCTGACTTATCTGCGGTTCCGAGTAAAATACATGGGAAAATCCCATTAGGGTTGCAATTCCACTTAGGGTTACAGTTAGGGTTAGGGTTAGTTCTCCATGAATTTGGACAGGAAAATGGACATTGCCAATGGATTTGTAGCCCAACAGTATGCTTAGGAGGGCACTAACTTTTTGAGTCTGACTTATCTGCGGTTCCGAGTAAAATACATGGGAAAATCCCATTAGGGTTGCAATTCCACTTAGGGTTAGAGTTAGGGTTAGGGTTAGCTCTCCATGAATTCGGACAGGAAAATGGACATTGCCAATGGATTCGTAGCCCATCAGTATGCTTAGGAGGGCAATAACTTTTTCATTGTGACTAAACTACAGTTCCTGCTAAAATGCATGGGAAAATCCCTTTGGGGTGCAATTCCACTTAGGGTTAGGGTTAGCTCTCCATGAATTCGGACAGGAAAATGGACATTGCCAATGGATTTGTGGGCCATCAGTATGCTTAGGAGGGCAATAAATTTTTCATTGTGACTTAACTACAGTTCCTGGTAAAATGCATGGGAAAATCCCATTGGGGTGCAATTCCACTTAGGGTTAGGGTTAGGGTTAGGGTTAGTTCTCCATGAATTCGGACAGGAAAATGGACATTGCCAATGGATTCGTAGCCCATCAGTATGCTTAGGAGGGCAATAAGTTTTTCTTTGTGACTTAACTACAGTTCCTGGTAAAATGCATGGGAAAATCCCATTGGGGTGCAATTCCACTTAGGGTTAGGGTTAGGGTTAGGGTTAGGGTTAGTTCTCCATGAATTCGGACAGGAAAATGGACATTGCCAATGGATTCGTAGCCCATCAGTATGCTTAGGAGGGCAATAAGTTTTTCATTGTGACTTAACTACAGTTCCTGGTAAAATGCATGGGAAAATCCCATTGGGGTGCAATTCCACTTAGGGTTAGGGTTAGTTCTCCATGAATTTGGACAGGAAAATGGACATTGCCAATGGATTCGTAGCCCATCAGTATGCTTAGGAGGGCAATAACTTTTTCATTATGACTAAATTACAGTTCCTGCTAAAATGCATGGGAAAATCCCTTTGGGGTGCAATTCCACTTTGGCTTAGGGTTAGCTCTCCATGAATTCGGACAGGAAAATGGACATTGCCAATGGATATGTGGGCGATCAGTATGCTTAGGAGGGCAATAAATTTTTCATTGTGACTTAAGTACAGTTCCTGGTAAAATGCATGGGAAAATCCCATTGGGGTGCAATTCCACTTAGGGTTAGGGTTAGGGTTAGGGTTAGTTCTCCATGAATTCGGACAGGAAAATGGACATTGCCAATGGATTCGTAGCCCATCAGTATGCTTAGGAGGGCAATAAGTTTTTCTTTGTGACTTAACTACAGTTCCTGGTAAAATGCATGGGAAAATCCCATTGGGGTGCAATTCCACTTAGGGTTAGGGTTAGGGTTAGTTCTCCATGAATTCGGACAGGAAAATGGACATTGCCAATGGATTCGTAGCCCCTCAGTATGCTTAGGAGGGCAATAAGTTTTTCTTTGTGACTTAACTACAGTTCCTGGTAAAATGCATGGGAAAATCCCATTGGGGTGCAATTCCACTTAGGGTTAGGGTTAGCTCTCCATGAATTTGGACAGGAAAATGGACATTGCCAATGGATTTGTAGCCCATCAGTATGCTTAGGAGGGCAATAACTTTTTTAGTGTGACTTAACTACAGTTCCTGGTAAAATGCATGGGAAAATCCCATTAGGGTTGCAATTCCACTTAGGGTTACAGTTAGGGTTAGGGTTAGTTCTCCATGAATTTGGACAGGAAAATGGACATTGCCAATGGATTTGTAGCCCATCAGTATGCTTAGGAGGGCACTAACTTTTTGATTGTGACTTAACTACAGTTCCTGGTAAAATGCATGGGAAAATCCCATTAGGGTGCAATTCCACTTAGGGTTAGAGTTAGGGTTAGTTAGCTCTCCATGAATTCGGACAGGAAAATGGACATTGCCAATGGATTCGTAGCCCATCAGTATGCTTAGGAGGGCAATAACTTTTTCATTGTGACTAAACTACAGTTCCTGCTAAAATGCATGGGAAAATCCCTTTGGGGTGCAATTCCACTTAGGGTTAGGGTTAGCTCTCCATGAATTCGGACAGGAAAATGGACATTGCCAATGGATTTGTGGGCCATCAGTATGCTTAGGAGGGCAATAAATTTTTCATTGTGACTTAACTACAGTTCCTGGTAAAATGCATGGGAAAATCCCATTGGGGTGCAATTCCACTTAGGGTTAGGGTTAGGGTTAGGGTTAGTTCTCCATGAATTCGGACAGGAAAATGGACATTGCCAATGGATTCGTAGCCCATCAGTATGCTTAGGAGGGCAATAAGTTTTTCTTTGTGACTTAACTACAGTTCCTGGTAAAATGCATGGGAAAATCCCATTGGGGTGCAATTCCACTTAGGGTTAGGGTTAGGGTTAGGGTTAGTTCTCCATGAATTCGGACAGGAAAATGGACATTGCCAATGGATTCGTAGCCCATCAGTATGCTTAGGAGGGCAATAAGTTTTTCATTGTGACTTAACTACAGTTCCTGGTAAAATGCATGGGAAAATCCCATTGGGGTGCAATTCCACTTAGGGTTAGGGTTAGTTCTCCATGAATTTGGACAGGAAAATGGACATTGCCAATGGATTCGTAGCCCATCAGTATGCTTAGGAGGGCAATAACTTTTTCATTATGACTAAATTACAGTTCCTGCTAAAATGCATGGGAAAATCCCTTTGGGGTGCAATTCCACTTTGGCTTAGGGTTAGCTCTCCATGAATTCGGACAGGAAAATGGACATTGCCAATGGATATGTGGGCGATCAGTATGCTTAGGAGGGCAATAAATTTTTCATTGTGACTTAAGTACAGTTCCTGGTAAAATGCATGGGAAAATCCCATTGGGGTGCAATTCCACTTAGGGTTAGGGTTAGGGTTAGGGTTAGTTCTCCATGAATTCGGACAGGAAAATGGACATTGCCAATGGATTCGTAGCCCATCAGTATGCTTAGGAGGGCAATAAGTTTTTCTTTGTGACTTAACTACAGTTCCTGGTAAAATGCATGGGAAAATCCCATTGGGGTGCAATTCCACTTAGGGTTAGGGTTAGGGTTAGTTCTCCATGAATTCGGACAGGAAAATGGACATTGCCAATGGATTCGTAGCCCATCAGTATGCTTAGGAGGGCAATAAGTTTTTCTTTGTGACTTAACTACAGTTCCTGGTAAAATGCATGGGAAAATCCCATTGGGGTGCAATTCCACTTAGGGTTAGGGTTAGGGTTAGGGTTAGTTCTCCATGAATTCGGACAGGAAAATGGACATTGCCAATGGATTCGTAGCCCATCAGTATGCTTAGGAGGGCAATAAGTTTTTCATTGTGACTTAACTACAGTTCCTGGTAAAATGCATGGGAAAATCCCATTGGGGTGCAATTCCACTTAGGGTTAGGGTTAGCTCTCCATGAATTTGGACAGGAAAATGGACATTGCCAATGGATTCGTAGCCCATCAATATGCTTAGGAGGGCGTAACTTTTTTATTGTGACTTAACTACAGTTCCTGGTAAAATGCATGGGAAAATCCCATTGGGGTGCAATTCCACTTAGGGTTAGGGTTAGGGTTAGTTCTCCATGAATTCGGACAGAAAATGGACATTGCCAATGGATTCGTAGCCCATCAGTATGCTTAGGAGGGCAATAACTTTTTCATTGTGACTAAACTACAGTTCCTGCTAAAATGCATGGGAAAATCCCATTGGGGTGCAATTCCACTTAGGGTTAGGGTTAGCTCTCCATGAATTTGGACAGGAAAAAGGACATTGCCATTGGATTTGAAGCCCAACAGTATGCTTAGGAGGGCACTAACTTTTTGAGTCTGACTTATCTCCGGTTGGAGTAAAATACATGGGAAAATCCCATTAGGGTTGCAATTCCACTTAGGGTTACAGTTAGGGTGAGGGTTAGTTCTCCATGAATTTGGACAGGAAAATGGACATTGCCAATGGATTTGTAGCCCAACAGTATGCTTAGGAGGGCACTAACTTTTTGAGTCTGACTTATCTGCGGTTCCGAGTAAAATACATGGGAAAATCCCATTAGGGTTGCAATTCCACTTAGGGTTACGGTTAGGGTTAGTTCTCCATGAATTCGGACAGGAAAATGGACATTGCCAATGGATTCGTAGCCCATCTGTGTGCTTAGGAGGGCAATAAGTTTTTCTTTGTGACTTAACTACAGTTCCTGGTAAAATGCATGGGAAAATCCCATTGGGGTGCAATTCCACTTAGGGTTAGGGTTAGTTCTCCATGAACTTGGAGAGGAAAATGGACATTGCCAATGGATTCGTAGCCCATCAGTATGCTTAGGAGGGCAATAAGTTTTTTATTGTGACTTAACTACAGTTCCTGCTAAAATGCATGGGAAAATCCCTTTGGGGTGCAATTCCACTTAGGGTTAGGGTTAGTTCTCCATGAATTTGGACAGGAAAATGGACATTGCCAATGGATTCGTAGCCCATCAGTATGCTTAGGAGGGCAATAACTTTTTCATTATGACTAAATTACAGTTCCTGCTAAAATGCATGGGAAAATCCCTTTGGGGTGCAATTCCACTTTGGCTTAGGGTTAGCTCTCCATGAATTCGGACAGGAAAATGGACATTGCCAATGGATATGTGGGCGATCAGTATGCTTAGGAGGGCAATAAATTTTTCATTGTGACTTAAGTACAGTTCATGGTAAAATGCATGGGAAAATCCCATTGGGGTGCAATTCCACATAGGGTTAGGGTTAGGGTTAGGGTTAGTTCTCCATGAATTCGGACAGGAAAATGGACATTGCCAATGGATTCGTAGCCCATCAGTATGCTTAGGAGGGCAATAAGTTTTTCTTTGTGACTTAACTACAGTTCCTGGTAAAATGCATGGGAAAATCCCATTGGGGTGCAATTCCACTTAGGGTTAGGGTTAGGGTTAGTTCTCCATGAATTCGGACAGAAAATGGACATTGCCAATGGATTCGTAGCCCATCAGTATGCTTAGGAGGGCAATAACTTTTTCATTGTGACTAAACTACAGTTCCTGCTAAAATGCATGGGAAAATCCCATTGGGGTGCAATTCCACTTAGGGTTAGGGTTAGCTCTCCATGAATTTGGACAGGAAAAATGGACATTGCCATTGGATTTGAAGCCCAACAGTATGCTTAGGAGGGCACTAACTTTTTGAGTCTGACTTATCTCCGGTTGGAGTAAAATACATGGGAAAATCCCATTAGGGTTGCAATTCCACTTAGGGTTACAGTTAGGGTGAGGGTTAGTTCTCCATGAATTTGGACAGGAAAATGGACATTGCCAATGGATTTGTAGCCCAACAGTATGCTTAGGAGGGCACTAACTTTTTGAGTCTGACTTATCTGCGGTTCCGAGTAAAATACATGGGAAAATCCCATTAGGGTTGCAATTCCACTTAGGGTTACGGTTAGGGTTAGTTCTCCATGAATTCGGACAGGAAAATGGACATTGCCAATGGATTCGTAGCCCATCTGTGTGCTTAGGAGGGCAATAAGTTTTCTTTGTGACTTACTACAGTTCCTGGTAAAATGCATGGGAAAATCCCATTGGGGTGCAATTCCACTTAGGGTTAGGGTTAGGGTTAGGGTTAGTTCTCCATGAATTCGGACAGGAAAATGGACATTGCCAATGGATTCGTAGCCCATCAGTATGCTTAGGAGGGCAATAAGTTTTTCTTTGTGACTTAACTACAGTTCCTGGTAAAATGCATGGGAAAATCCCATTGGGGTGCAATTCCACTTAGGGTTAGGGTTAGGGTTAGTTCTCCATGAATTCGGACAGGAAAATGGACATTGCCAATGGATTCGTAGCCCATCAGTATGCTTAGGAGGGCAATAAGTTTTCATTGTGACTTAACTACAGTTCCTGGTAAAATGCATGGGAAAATCCCATTGGGGTGCAATTCCACTTAGGGTTAGGGTTAGCTCTCCATGAATTTGGACAGGAAAAAGGACATTGCCATTGGATTTGAAGCCCAACAGTATGCTTAGGAGGGCACTAACTTTTTGAGTCTGACTTATCTGCGGTTCCGAGTAAAATACATGGGAAAATCCCATTAGGGTTGCAATTCCACTTAGGGTTACAGTTAGGGTGAGGGTTAGTTCTCCATGAATTTGGACAGGAAAATGGACATTGCCAATGGATTTGTAGCCCAACAGTATGCTTAGGAGGGCACTAACTTTTTGAGTCTGACTTATCTGCGGTTCCGAGTAAAATACATGGGAAAATCCCATTAGGGTTGCAATTCCACTTAGGGTTACAGTTAGGGTGAGGGTTAGTTCTCCATGAATTTGGACAGGAAAATGGACATTGCCAATGGATTTGTAGCCCATCAGTATGCTTAGGAGGGCAATAAGTTTTTCATTGTGACTTAACTACAGTTCCTGGTAAAATGCGTGGTAAAATCCCATTGGGGTGCAATTCCACTTAGGGTTAGGGTTAGCTCTCCATGAACTTGGACAGGAAAATGGACATTGCCAATGGATTCGTAGCCCATCAGTATGCTTAGGAGGGCAATAACTTTTTCATTGTGACTAAACTACAGTTCCTGCTAGAATGCATGGGAAAATCCCATTGAAGTGCAATTCCACTTAGGGTTAGGGTTAGCTCTCCATGAATTTGGACAGGAAAATGGACATTGCCAATGGATTTGTAGCCCAACAGTATGCTTAGGAGGGCACTAACTTTTTGAGTCTGACTTATCTGCGGTTCCGAGTAAAATACATGGGAAAATCCCATTAGGGTTGCAATTCCACTTAGGGTTAGAGTTAGGGTTAGGGTTAGCTCTCCATGAATTCGGACAGGAAAATGGACATTGCCAATGGATTCGTAGCCCATCAGTATGCTTAGGAGGGCAATAACTTTTTCATTGTGACTAAACTACAGTTCCTGCTAAAATGCATGGGAAAATCCCTTTGGGGTGCAATTCCACTTAGGGTTAGGGTTAGCTCTCCATGAATTCGGACAGGAAAATGGACATTGCCAATGGATTCGTAGGCCATCAGTATGCTTAGGAGGGCAATAAGTTTTTCATTGTGACTTAACTACAGTTCCTGGTAAAATGCATGGGAAAATCCCATTGGGGTGCAATTCCACTTAGGGTTAGGGTTAGGGTTAGGGTTAGTTCTCCATGAATTCGGACAGGAAAATGGACATTGCCAATGGATTCGTAGCCCATCAGTATGCTTAGGAGGGCAATAAGTTTTTCATTGTGACTTAACTACAGTTCCTGCTAAAATGCATGGGAAAATCCCATTGGGGTGCAATTCCACTTAGGGTTACGGTTAGGGTAGGGTTAGCTCTCCATGAATTCGGACAGGAAAATGGACATTGCCAATGGATTCGTAGCCCATCAGTATGCTTAGGAGGGCAATAACTTTTTCATTGTGACTTAACTACAGTTCCTGGTAAAATGCATGGGAAAATCCCATTGGGGTGCAATTCCACTTAGGGTTAGGGTTAGGGTTAGTTCTCCATGAATTCGGACAGGAAAATGGACATTGCCAATGGATTCGTAGCCCATCAGTATGCTTAGGAGGGCAGTAATTTTTTATTGTGACTTAACTACAGTTCCTGGTAAAATGCATGGGAAAATCCCATTGGAGGTGCAATTCCACTTAGGGTTAGGGTTAGCTCTCCATGAATTTGGACAGGAAAAATGGACATTGCCAATGGATTTGAGCCCAACAGTATGCTTAGGAGGGCACTAACTTTTGAGTCTGACTTATCTGCGGTTCCGAGTAAAATACATGGGAAAATCCCATTAGGGTTGCAATTCCACTTAGGGTTAGAGTTAGGGTTAGGGTTAGTTCTCCATGAATTCGGACAGGAAAATGGACATTGCCAATGGATTTGTAGCCCATCAGTATGCTTAGGAGGGCAATAAGTTTTTCATTGTGACTTAACTACAGTTCCTGGTAAAATGCATGGGAAAATCCCATTGGGGTGCAATTCCACTTAGGGTTAGGGGTTAGCTCTCCATGAATTTGGACAGGAAAATGGACATTGCCAATGGATTCGTAGCCCAACAGTATGCTTAGGAGGGCACTAACTTTTTGAGTCTGACTTATCTGCGGTTCTGAGTAAAATACATGGGAAAATCCCATTAGGGGTGCAATTCCACTTAGGGTTAGGGTTAGGGTTAGTTCTCCATGAATTCGGACAGGAAAATGGACATTGCCAATGGATTCGTAGCCCATCAGTATGCTTAGGAGGGCAATAATTTTTCATTGTGACTTAACTACAGTTCCTGGTAAAATGCATGGGAAAATCCCATTGGGGTGCAATTCCACTTAGGGTTAGGGTTAGGGTTAGTTCTCCATGAATTCGGACAGGAAAATGGACATTGCCAATGGATTCGTAGCCCATCAGTATGCTTAGGAGGGCAATAAGTTTTTCATTGTGACTTAACTACAGTTCCTGGTAAAATGCATGGGAAAATCCCATTGGGGTGCAATTCCACTTAGGGTTAGGGTTAGGGTTAGTTCTCCATGAATTCGGACAGGAAAATGGACATTGCCAATGGATTCGTAGCCCATCAGTATGCTTAGGAGGGCAATAAGTTTTTCATTGTGACTTAACTACAGTTCCTGGTAAAATCAAGGGAAAATCCCATTTGGGGTGCAATTCCACTTAGGGTTAGGGTTAGCTCTCCATGAATTTGGACAGGAAAAAGGACATTGCCATTGGATTTGAAGCCCAACAGTATGCTTAGGAGGGCACTAACTTTTTGAGTCTGACTTATCTGCGGTTCCGAGTAAAATACATGGGAAAATCCCATTAGGGTTGCAATTCCACTTAGGGTTACAGTTAGGGTAGGGTTAGTTCTCCATGAATTGGACAGGAAAATGGACATTGCCAATGGATTTGTAGCCCAACAGTATGCTTAGAGGGCACTAACTTTTGAGTCTGACTTATCTGCGGTTCCGAGTAAAATACATGGGAAAATCCCATTAGGGTTGCAATTCCACTTAGGGTTAGAGTTAGGGTTAGGGTTAGCTCTCCATGAATTCGGACAGGAAAATGGACATTGCCAATGGATTCGTAGCCCATCAGTATGCTTAGGAGGGCAATAACTTTTCATTGTGACTTAACTACAGTTCCTGCTAAAATGCATGGGAAAATCCCTTTGGGGTGCAATTCCACTTAGGGTTAGGGTTAGCTCTCCATGAATTCGGACAGGAAAATGGACATTGCCAATGGATTGTGGGCCATCAGTATGCTTAGGAGGGCAATAAATTTTTCATTGTGACTTAACTACAGTTCCTGGTAAAATGCATGGGAAAATCCCATTGGGGTGCAATTCCACTTAGGGTTAGGGTTAGGGTTAGGGTTAGTTCTCCATGAATTCGGACAGGAAAATGGACATTGCCAATGGATTCGTAGCCCATCAGTATGCTTAGGAGGGCAATAAGTTTTTCTTTGTGACTTAACTACAGTTCCTGGTAAAATGCATGGGAAAATCCCATTGGGGTGCAATTCCACTTAGGGTTAGGGTAAGGGTTAGGGTTAGTTCTCCATGAATTCGGACAGGAAAATGGACATTGCCAATGGATTCGTAGCCCATCAGTATGCTTAGGAGGGCAATAAGTTTTTCATTGTGACTTAACTACAGTTCCTGGTAAAATGCATGGGAAAATCCCATTGGGGTGCAATTCCACTTAGGGTTAGGGTTAGCTCTCCATGAATTTGGACAGGAAAATGGACATTGCCAATGGATTCGTAGCCCATCAGTATGCTTAGGAGGGCAATAAATTTTTCATTGTGACTTAACTACAGTTCCTGGTAAAATGCATGGGAAAATCCCATTGGGGTGCAATTCCACTTAGGGTTAGGGTTAGTTCTCCATGAATTCGGACAGGAAAATGGACATTGCCAATGGATTCGTAGCCCATCAGTATGCTTAGGAGGGCAATAAGTTTTTCATTGTGACTTAACTACAGTTCCTGCTAAAATGCATGGGAAAATCCCATTGGGGTGCAATTCCACTTAGGGTTAGGGTTAGCTCTCCATGAATTTGGACAGGAAAAATGGACATTGCCATTGGATTTGTAGCCCAATCAGTATGCTTAGGAGGGCAATAAGTTTTTCTTTGTGACTTAACTACAGTTCCTGGTAAAATGCATGGGAAAATCCCATTGGGGTGCAATTCCACTTAGGGTTAGGGTTAGGGTTAGTTCTCCATGAATTCGGACAGGAAAATGGACATTGCCAATGGATTCGTAGCCCATCAGTATGCTTAGGAGGGCAATAAGTTTTTCATTGTGACTTAACTACAGTTCCTGGTAAAATGCATGGGAAAATCCCATTGGGGTGCAATTCCACTTAGGGTTAGGGTTAGCTCTCCATGAATTTGGACAGGAAAAAGGACATTGCCATGGATTGTAGCCCAACAGTATGCTTAGGAGGGCACTAACTTTTTGAGTCTGACTTATCTGCGGTTCCGAGTAAAATACATGGGAAAATCCCATTAGGGTTGCAATTCCACTTAGGGTTACAGTTAGGGTGAGGGTTAGTTCTCCATGAATTCGGACAGGAAAATGGACATTGCCAATGGATTCGTAGCCCATCAGTATGCTTAGGAGGGCAATAACTTTTTCATTGTGACTTAACTACAGTTCCTGGTAAAATGCATGGGAAAATCCCATTGGGGTGCAATTCCACTTAGGGTTAGGGTTAGGGTTAGTTCTCCATGAATTCGGACAGGAAAATGGACATTGCCAATGGATTCGTAGCCCATCAGTATGCTTAGGAGGGCAATAACTTTTTCATTGTGACTTAACTACAGTTCCTGCTAAAATGCATGGGAAAATCCCATTGGGGTGCAATTCCACTTAGGGTTAGGGTTAGCTCTCCATGAATTTGGACAGGAAAATGGACATTGCCAATGGATTTGTAGCCCATCAGTATGCTTAGGAGGGCAATAACTTTTTCATTGTGACTTAACTACAGTTCCTGGTAAAATGCATGGGAAAATCCCATTGGGGTGCAATTCCACTTAGGGTTAGGTAGGTTAGGGTTAGTTCTCCATGAATTCGGACAGGAAAATGGACATTGCCAATGGATTCGTAGCCCATCAGTATGCTTAGGAGGGCAATAAGTTTTTATTGTGACTTAACTACAGTTCCTGGTAAAATGCATGGGAAAATCCCATTGGGGTGCAATTCCACTTAGGGTTAGGTTAGGGTTAGGGTTAGTTCTCCATGAATTTGGACAGGAAAATGGACATTGCCAATGGATTCGTAGCCCATCAGTATGCTTAGGAGGGCAATAAGTTTTTCATTGTGACTTAACTACAGTTCCTGGTAAAATGCATGGGAAAATCCCATTGGGGTGCAATTCCACTTAGGGTTAGGGTTAGGGTTAGTTCTCCATGAATTCGGACAGGAAAATGGACATTGCCAATGGATTCGTAGCCCATCAGTATGCTTAGGAGGCAATAAGTTTTTCATTGTGACTAACTACAGTTCCTGGTAAAATGCATGGGAAAATCCCATTGGGGTGCAATTCCACTTAGGGTTAGGGTTAGCTCTCCATGAATTTGGACAGGAAAAGGACATTGCCATGGATTGTGAAGCCCACAGTATGCTTAGGAGGGCAATAACTTTTTCATTGTGACTTAACTACAGTTCCTGGTAAAATGCATGGGAAAATCCCATTGGGGTGCAATTCCACTTAGGGTTAGAGTTAGGGTTAGGGTTAGTTCTCCATGAATTCGGACAGGAAAATGGACATTGCCAATGGATTCGTAGCCCATCAGTATGCTTAGGAGGGCAATAAGTTTTTCATTGTGACTTAACTACAGTTCCTGGTAAAATGCATGGGAAAATCCCATTGGGGTGCAATTCCACTTAGGGTTAGGGTTAGGGTTAGTTCTCCATGAATTCGGACAGGAAAATGGACATTGCCAATGGATTCGTAGCCCATCAGTATGCTTAGGAGGGCAATAAGTTTTTCATTGTGACTTAACTACAGTTCCTGGTAAAATGCATGGGAAAATCCCATTGGGGTGCAATTCCACTTAGGGTTAGGGTTAGGGTTAGTTCTCCATGAATTCGGACAGGAAAATGGACATTGCCAATGGATTCGTAGCCCATCAGTATGCTTAGGAGGGCAATAAGTTTTTCATTGTGACTTAACTACAGTTCCTGGTAAAATGCATGGGAAAATCCCATTGGGGTGCAATTCCACTTAGGGTTAGGGTTAGCTCTCCATGAACTTGGACAGGAAAATGGACATTGCCAATGGATTCGTAGCCCATCAGTATGCTTAGGAGGGCGAAACCTTTTTATTGTGACTTAACTACAGTTCCTGGTAAAATGCATGGGAAAATCCCATTGGGGTGCAATTCCACTTAGGGTTAGGGTTAGGGTTAGTTCTCCATGAATTCGGACAGGAAAATGGACATTGCCAATGGATTCGTAGCCCATCAGTATGCTTAGGAGGGCAATAACTTTTTCATTGTGACTAAACTACAGTTCCTGCTAAAATGCATGGGAAAATCCCATTGGGGTGCAATTCCACTTAGGGTTAGGGTTAGCTCTCCATGAATTTGGACAGGAAAATGGACATTGCCAATGGATTTGTAGCCCATCAGGATGCTTAGGAGGGCAATAAGTTTTCATTGTGACTTAACTACAGTTCCTGCTAAAATGCATGGGAAAATCCCTTTGGGGTGCAATTCCACTTAGGGTTATGGTTAGTTCTCCATGCAACTTGGACAGGAAAATGGACATTGCCAAGGGTTCGTAAGCCCATCAGTAGCTTAGGAGGCACTAACTTTTTATTTGACTTAACTACAGGTTCCTGAGTAGAAATGCATGGGAAAATCCCATTGAGGGTGGCAATTCCACTTAGGGTAGTAGGGTTAGTTAGCTCTCATGAATTCGGACAGGAAAATGGACATTGCCCAATGGATTCGTAGCCCATCATATGCTTAGGAGGGCAATACGTTTATTCATTGTACTTAACTACGTTCCTGTAAAATGCATGGGAAAATCCTGTGGGGGTGCATTCCACTTAGGGTTAGGTTAGGGTTAGCTCTCCATGAATTCGGGACAGGAAAATGGGACATTGCCAATGGATTCGTAGCCCATCAGTATGCTTAGGAGGGCAATAAGTTTTTCATTGTGACTTAACTACAGTTCCTGGTAAAATGCATGGGAAAATCCCATTGGGGTGCAATTCCACTTAGGGTTAGGGTTAGCTCTCCATGAATTTCGGACAGGAAAATGGACATTGCCAATGGATTCGTAGCCCATCAGTATGCTTAGGAGGGCAATAAATTTTTCATTGTGACTTAACTACAGTTCCTGGTAAAATGCATGGGAAAATCCCATTGGGGTGCAATTCCACTTAGGGTTAGGGTTAGGGTTAGGTTAGTTCTCCATGAATTCGGACAGGAAAATGGACATTGCCAATGGATTCGTAGCCCATCAGTATGCTTAGGAGGGCAATAAGTTTTTCATTGTGACTTAACTACAGTTCCTGGTAAAATGCATGGGAAAATCCCATTGGGGTGCAATTCCACTTAGGGTTAGGGTTATTTCTCCATGAATTCGGACAGGAAAATGGACATTGCCAATGGATTCGTAGCCCATCAGTATGCTTAGGAGGGCAATAAGTTTTCATTGTGACTTAACTACAGTTCCTGGTAAAATGCATGGGAAAATCCCATTGGGGTGCAATTCCACTTAGGGTTAGGGTTAGGTTAGGGTTAGTTCTCCATGAATTCGGACAGGAAAATGGACATTGCCAATGGATTCGTAGCCCATCAGTATGCTTAGGAGGGCAATACGTTTTTCATTGTGACTTAACTACAGTTCCTGGTAAAATGCATGGGAAAATCCCATTGGGGTGCAATTCCACTTAGGGTTAGGGTTAGGGTTAGCTCTCCATGAATTTGGACAGGAAAATGGACATTGCCAATGGATTCGTAGCCCATCAGTATGCTTAGGAGGGCAATAAGTTTTTCATTGTGACTTAACTACAGTTCCTGGTAAAATGCATGGGAAAATCCCATTGGGGTGCAATTCCACTTAGGGTTAGGGTTAGCTTCTCCATGAATTGGACAGGAAAATGGACATTGCCAATGGATTCGTAGCCCATCAGTATGCTTAGGAGGGCAATAAGTTTTCTTTGTGACTTAACTACAGTTCCTGGTAAAATGCATGGGAAAATCCCATGGGGGTGCAATTCCACTTAGGGTTAGGGTTAGGGTTAGTTCTCCATGAATTCGACAGGAAAATGGACATTGCCAATGGATTCGTAGCCCATCAGTATGCTTAGGAGGGCAATAAGTTTTTCATTGTGACTTAACTACAGTTCCTGGTAAAATGCATGGGAAAATCCCATTGGGGTGCAATTCCACTTAGGGTTAGGGTTAGCTCTCCATGAATTTGGACAGGAAAATGGACATTGCCAATGGATTCGTAGCCCATCAGTATGCTTAGGAGGGCGAAACTTTTTTATTGTGACTTAACTACAGTTCCTGTAAAATGCATGGGAAAATCCCATTGGGGTGCAATTCCACTTAGGGTTAGGGTTAGGGTTAGTTCTCCATGAATTCGGACAGGAAAATGGACATTGCCAATGGATTCGTAGCCCATCAGTATGCTTAGGAGGGCAATAAGTTTTTCATTGTGACTTAACTACAGTTCCTGGTAAAATGCATGGGAAAATCCCATTGGGGTGCAATTCCACTTAGGGTTAGGGTTAGCTCTCCATGAATTTGGACAGGAAAATGGACATTGCCAATGGATTTGTAGCCCAACAGTATGCTTAGGAGGGCAATAACTTTTTGAGTCTGACTTAACTACGGTTCCTGGTAAAATGCATGGGAAAATCCCATTAGGGTTGCAATTCCACTTAGGGTTACAGTTAGGGTTAGGGTTAGTTCTCCATGAATTTGGACAGGAAAATGGACATTGCCAATGGATTTGTAGCCCATCAGTATGCTTAGGAGGGCAATAACTTTTTGAGTGTGACTTATCTACAGTTCCGAGTAAAATGCATGGGAAAATCCCATTAGGGTTGCAATTCCACTTAGGGTTACAGTTAGGGTGAGGGTTAGTTCTCCATGAATTCGGACAGGAAAATGGACATTGCCAATGGATTCGTAGCCCATCAGTATGCTTAGGAGGGCAATAAGTTTTTCATTGTGACTTAACTACAGTTCCTGTAAAATGCATGGGAAAATCCCATTGGGGTGCAATTCCACTTAGGGTTAGGGTTAGGGTTAGTTCTCCATGAATTCGGACAGGAAAATGGACATTGCCAATGGATTCGTAGCCCATCAGTATGCTTAGGAGGGCAATAAGTTTTCATTGTGACTAAACTACAGTTCCTGCTAAAATGCATGGGAAAATCCCATTGGGGTGCAATTCCACTTAGGGTTAGGGTTAGCTCTCCATGAATTTGGACAGGAAAATGGACATTGCCAATGGATTTGTAGCCCATCAGTATGCTTAGGAGGGCAATAACTTTTTGATTGTGACTTAACTACAGTTCCTGAGTAAAATACATGGGAAAATCCCATTAGGGTTGCAATTCCACTTAGGGTTAGGGTTAGGGTTAGTTCTCCATGAATTCGGACAGGAAAATGGACATTGCCAATGGATTCGTAGCCCATCAGTATGCTTAGGAGGGCAATAAGTTTTTCATTGTGACTTAACTACAGTTCCTGGTAAAATGCATGGGAAAATCCCATTGGGGTGCAATTCCACTTAGGGTTAGGGTTAGTTCTCCATGAACTTGGAGAGGAAAATGGACATTGCCAATGGATTCGTAGCCCATCAGTATGCTTAGGAGGGCAATAAGTTTTTCATTGTGACTTAACTACAGTTCCTGCTAAAATGCATGGGAAAATCCCTTTGGGGTGCAATTCCACTTAGGGTTAGGGTTAGCTCTCCATGAATTTGGACAGGAAAATGGACATTGCCAATGGATTTGTAGCCCAACAGTATGCTTAGGAGGGCACTAACTTTTTGAGTCTGACTTATCTGCGGTTCCGAGTAAAATACATGGGAAAATCCCATTAGGGTTGCAATTCCACTTAGGGTTAGAGTTAGGGTTAGGGTTAGCTCTCCATGAATTCGGACAGGAAAATGGACATTGCCAATGGATTCGTAGCCCATCAGTATGCTTAGGAGGGCAATAACTTTTTCATTGTGACTAAACTACAGTTCCTGCTAAAATGCATGGGAAAATCCCATTGGGGTGCAATTCCACTTAGGGTTAGGGTTAGCTCTCCATGAATTCGGACAGGAAAATGGACATTGCCAATGGATTCGTAGGCCATCAGTATGCTTAGGAGGGCAATAAGTTTTTCATTGTGACTTAACTACAGTTCCTGGTAAAATGCATGGGAAAATCCCATTGGGGTGCAATTCCACTTAGGGTTAGGGTTAGGGTTAGTTCTCCATGAATTCGGACAGGAAAATGGACATTGCCAATGGATTCGTAGCCCATCAGTATGCTTAGGAGGGCAATAAGTTTTTCATTGTGACTTAACTACAGTTCCTGGTAAAATGCATGGGAAAATCCCATTGGGGTGCAATTCCACTAGGGTTAGGGTTAGGGTTAGTTCTCCATGAATTTCGGACAGGAAAATGGACATTGCCAATGGATTCGTAGCCCATCAGTATGCTTAGGAGGGCAATAAGTTTTTCATTGTGACTTAACTACAGTTCCTGGTAAAATGCATGGGAAAATCCCATTGGGGTGCAATTCCACTTAGGGTTAGGGTTAGTTCTCCATGAACTTGGACAGGAAAATGGACATTGCCAATGGATTCGTAGCCCATCAGTATGCTTAGGAGGGCGTAACTTTTTTATTGTGACTTAACTACAGTTCCTGCTAAAATGCATGGGAAAATCCCATTGGGGTGCAATTCCACTTAGGGTTAGGGTTAGCTCTCCATGAATTTGGACAGGAAAATGGACATTGCCAATGGATTCGTAGCCCAACAGTATGCTTAGGAGGGCACTAACTTTTGCAGTGCTGACTTAATCTACAGGTTCCTGAGTAAAAATACATGGGAAAATCCCATTAGGGTTGCAATTCCACTTAGGGTTAGGGTTAGCTCTCCATGAATTTGGACAGGAAAATGGACATTGCCAATGGATTCGTAGCCCATCAGTATGCTTAGGAGGGCAATAAGTTTTTCATTGTGACTTAACTACAGTTCCTGGTAAAATGCATGGGAAAATCCCATTGGGGTGCAATTCCACTTAGGGTTAGGGTTAGCTCTCCATGAATTTGGACAGGAAAATGGACATTGCCAATGGATTCGTAGCCCATCAGTATGCTTAGGAGGGCAATAAGTTTTTCATTGTGACTTAACTACAGTTCCTGGTAAAATGCATGGGAAAATCCCATTGGGGTGCAATTCCACTTAGGGTTAGGGTAGGTTAGTTCTCCATGAATTCGGACAGGAAAATGGACATTGCCAATGGATTCGTAGCCCATCAGTATGCTTAGGAGGGCAATAACTTTTTCATTGTGACTTAACTACAGTTCCTGTAAAATGCATGGGAAAATCCCTTTGGGGTGCAATTCCACTTAGGGTTAGGGTTACTTCTCCATGAATTTGGACAGGAAAATGGACATTGCCAATGGATTTGTAGCCCAACAGTATGCTTAGGAGGGCACTAACTTTTGAGTCTGACTTATCTGCGGTTCCGAGTAAAATACATGGGAAAATCCCATTAGGGTTGCAATTCCACTTAGGGTTAGAGTTAGGGTTAGGGTTAGCTCTCCATGAATTCGGACAGGAAAATGGACATTGCCAATGGATTCGTAGCCCATCAGTATGCTTAGGAGGGCAATAACTTTTTCATTGTGACTAACTACAGTTCCTGCTAAAATGCATGGGAAAATCCCTTTGGGGTGCAATTCCACTTAGGGTTAGGGTTAGCTCTCCATGAATTCGGACAGGAAAATGGACATTGCCAATGGATTTGTAGCCATCAGTATGCTTAGGAGGGCAATAAATTTTTCATTGTGACTTAACTACAGTTCCTGGTAAAATGCATGGGAAAATCCCATTGGGGTGCAATTCCACTTAGTTAGGGTTAGGGTTAGGGTTAGTTCTCCATGAATTCGGACAGGAAAATGGACATTGCCAATGGATTCGTAGCCCATCAGTATGCTTAGGAGGGCAATAAGTTTTTCATTGTGACTTAACTACAGTTCCTGGTAAAATGCATGGGAAAATCCCATTGGGGTGCAATTCCACTTAGGGTTAGGGTTAGCTTCTCCATGAATTTGGACAGGAAAATGGACATTGCCAATGGATTCGTAGCCCATCAGTATGCTTAGGAGGGCAATAAGTTTTTCATTGTGACTTAACTACAGTTCCTGGTAAAATGCATGGGAAAATCCCATTGGGTGCAATTCCACTTAGGGTTAGAGTTAGGGTTAGGGTTAGCTCTCCATGAATTCGGACAGGAAAATGGACATTGCCAATGGATTCGTAGCCCATCAGTATGCTTAGGAGGGCAATAACTTTTTCATTGTGACTAAACTACAGTTCCTGCTAAAATGCATGGGAAAATCCCTTTGGGGTGCAATTCCACTTAGGGTTAGGGTTAGCTCTCCATGAATTCGGACAGGAAAATGGACATTGCCAATGGATTTGTAGGCCATCAGTATGCTTAGGAGGGCAATAAATTTTTCATTGTGACTTAACTACAGTTCCTGGTAAAATGCATGGGAAAATCCATTGGGGTGCAATTCCACTTAGGGTTAGGGTTAGGGTTAGTTCTCCATGAATTCGGACAGGAAAATGGACATTGCCAATGGATTCGTAGCCCATCAGTATGCTTAGGAGGGCAATAAGTTTTCTTTGTGACTTAACTACAGTTCCTGGTAAAATGCATGGGAAAAATCCATTGGGGTGCAATTCCACTTAGGGTTAGGGTTAGGGTTAGTTCTCCATGAATTCGGACAGGAAAATGGACATTGCCAATGGATTCGTAGCCCATCAGTATGCTTAGGAGGGCAATAAGTTTTTCATTGTGACTAAACTACAGTTCCTGCTAAAATGCATGGGAAAATCCCATTGGGGTGCAATTCCACTTAGGGTTAGGGTTAGCTCTCCATGAATTTGGACAGGAAAATGGACATTGCCAATGGATTCGTAGCCCATCAGTATGCTTAGGAGGGCGATAACTTTTTTATTGTGACTTAACTACAGTTCCTGGTAAAATGCATGGGAAAATCCCATTGGGGTGCAATTCCACTTAGGGTTAGGGTTAGGGTTAGTTCTCCATGAATTCGGACAGGAAAATGGACATTGCCAATGGATTCGTAGCCCATCAGTATGCTTAGGAGGGCAATAACTTTTTCATTGTGACTAAACTACAGTTCCTGCTAAAATGCATGGGAAAATCCCATTGGGGTGCAATTCCACTTAGGGTTAGGGTTAGCTCTCCATGAATTTGGACAGGAAAAAGGACATTGCCATTGGATTTGAAGCCCAACAGTATGCTTAGGAGGGCACTAACTTTTTGAGTCTGACTTATCTGCGGTTCCGAGTAAAATACATGGGAAAATCCCATTAGGGTTGCAATTCCACTTAGGGTTAGGGTTAGCTCTCCATGAATTTGGACAGGAAAATGGACATTGCCAATGGATTTGTAGCCCATCAGTATGCTTAGGAGGGCACTAAGTTTTTCATTGTGACTTAACTACAGTTCCTGAGTAAAATGCATGGGAAAATCCCATTAGGGGTGCAATTCCACTTAGGTTAGTTAGGGTTAGGGTTAGTTCTCCATGAATTCGGACAGGAAAATGGACATTGCCAATGGATTCGTAGCCATCAGTATGCTTAGGAGGGCAATAAGTTTTTCATTGTGACTTAACTACAGTTCCTGGTAAAATGCATGGGAAAATCCCATTGGGGTGCAATTCCACTTAGGGTTAGGGTTAGCTCTCCATGAACTTGGACAGGAAAATGGACATTGCCAATGGATTCGTAGCCCATCAGTATGCTTAGGAGGGCAATAAGTTTTTCATTGTGACTTAACTACAGTTCCTGGTAAAATGCATGGGAAAATCCCATTGGGGTGCAATTCCACTTAGGGTTAGGGTTAGCTCTCCATGAATTTGGACAGGAAAATGGACATTGCCAATGGATTTGTAGCCCATCAGTATGCTTAGGAGGGCAATAAGTTTTTCATTGTGACTTAACTACAGTTCCTGGTAAAATGCATGGGAAAATCCCATTGGGGTGCAATTCCACTTAGGGTTAGGGTTAGGTTCTCCATGAATTCGGACAGGAAAATGGACATTGCCAATGGATTCGTAGCCCATCAGTATGCTTAGGAGGGCAATAAGTTTTTCATTGTGACTTAACTACAGTTCCTGGTAAAATGCATGGGAAAATCCCATTGGGGTGCAATTCCACTTAGGGTTAGGGTTAGCTTCTCCATGAATTTGGACAGGAAAATGGACATTGCCAATGGATTCGTAGCCCATCAGTATGCTTAGGAGGGCAATAAGTTTTTCATTGTGACTTAACTACAGTTCCTGGTAAAATGCATGGGAAAATCCCATTGGGGTGCAATTCCACTTAGGGTTAGGGTTAGTCTCCATGAATTTGGACAGGAAAATGGACATTGCCAATGGATTTGTAGCCCAACAGTATGCTTAGGAGGGCACTAACTTTTTGAGTCTGACTTATCTGCGGTTCCGAGTAAAATACATGGGAAAATCCCATTAGGGTTGCAATTCCACTTAGGGTTACAGTAGGGTTAGGGTTAGCTCTCCATGAATTCGGACAGGAAAATGGACATTGCCAATGGATTCGTAGCCCATCAGTATGCTTAGGAGGGCAATAAGTTTTTCATTGTGACTTAACTACAGTTCCTGGTAAATGCATGGGAAAATCCCATTGGGGTGCAATTCCACTTAGGGTTAGGGTTAGCTCTCATGAACTTGGATAGGAAAATGGACATTGCCAATGGATTCGTAGCCATCAGTATGCTTAGGAGGGCAATAACTTTTTCATTGTGACTAACTACAGTTCCTGCTAAAATGCATGGGAAAATCCCTTTGGGGTGCAATTCCACTTAGGGTTAGGGTTAGCTCTCCATGAATTTGGACAGGAAAATGGACATTGCCAATGGATTTGTAGCCCAACAGTATGCTTAGGAGGGCACTAACTTTTTGATTCTGACTTAACTACGGTTCCTGGTAAAATGCATGGGAAAATCCCATTAGGGTTGCAATTCCACTTAGGGTTAGAGTTAGGGTTAGGGTTAGCTCTCCATGAATTCGGACAGGAAAATGGACATTGCCAATGGATTCGTAGCCCATCAGTATGCTTAGGAGGGCAATAACTTTTTCATTGTGACTTAACTACAGTTCCTGCTAAAATGCATGGGAAAATCCCATTGGGGTGCAATTCCACTTAGGGTTAGGGTTAGCTCTCCATGAATTCGGACAGGAAAATGGACATTGCCAATGGATTCGTAGCCCATCAGTATGCTTAGGAGGGCAATAAGTTTTTCATTGTGACTTAACTACAGTTCTGGTAAAATGCATGGGAAAATCCCATTGGGGTGCAATTCCACTTAGGGTTAGGGTTAGCTCTCCATGAATTTGGACAGGAAAATGGACATTGCCAATGGATTTGTAGCCCAACAGTATGCTTAGGAGGGCACTAACTTTTTGAGTCTGACTTATCTGCGGTTCCGAGTAAAATACATGGGAAAAGTCCATTAGGGTTGCAATTCCACTTAGGGTTAGAGTTAGGGTTAGGGTTAGTCTCCATGAATTCGGACAGGAAAATGGACATTGCCAATGGATTCGTAGCCCATCAGTATGCTTAGGAGGGCAATAACTTTTTCATTGTGACTAACTACAGTTCCTGCTAAAATGCATGGGAAAATCCCATTGGGGTGCAATTCCACTTAGGGTTAGGGTTAGCTCTCCATGAATTTGGACAGGAAAATGGACATTGCCAATGGATTTGTAGCCCATCAGTATGCTTAGGAGGGCAATAAGTTTTTCATTGTGACTTAACTACAGTTCCTGGTAAAATGCATGGGAAAATCCCATTGGGGTGCAATTCCACTTAGGGTTAGGGTTAGGTTAGTTCTCCATGAATTCGGACAGGAAAATGGACATTGCCAATGGATTCGTAGCCCATCAGTATGCTTAGGAGGGCAATAAGTTTTTATTTGTGACTTAACTACAGTTCCTGGTAAAATGCATGGGAAAATCCCATTGGGGTGCAATTCCACTTAGGGTTAGAGGTAGGGTTAGGGTTAGTTCTCCATGAATTCGGACAGGAAAATGGACATTGCCAATGGATTCGTAGCCCATCAGTATGCTTAGGAGGGCAATAAGTTTTTCTTGTGACTTAACTACAGTTCCTGGTAAAATGCATGGGAAAATCCCATTGGGGTGCAATTCCACTTAGGGTTAGGGTTAGTTCTCCATGAATTTGGACAGGAAAATGGACATTGCCAATGGATTCGTAGCCCATCAGTATGCTTAGGAGGGCAATAACTTTTTCATTGTGACTAACTACAGTTCCTGGCTAAAATGCATGGGAAAATCCCATTGGGGTGCAATTCCACTTAGGGTTAGGGTTAGCTCTCCATGAATTTGGACAGGAAAATGGACATTGCCAATGGATTTGTAGCCCATCAGTATGCTTAGGAGGGCAATAACTTTTTTATTGTGACTTAACTACAGTTCCTGGTAAAATGCATGGGAAAATCCCATTGGGGTGCAATTCCACTTAGGGTTAGGGTTAGGGTTAGTTCTCCATGAATTCGGACAGGAAAATGGACATTGCCAATGGATTCGTAGCCCATCAGTATGCTTAGGAGGGCAATAAGTTTTTCATTGTGACTTAACTACAGTTCCTGGTAAAATGCATGGGAAAATCCCATTGGGGTGCAATTCCACTTAGGGTTAGGGTTAGGTCGTCTCCATGAATTCGGACAGGAAAATGGACATTGCCAATGGATTCGTAGCCCATCAGTATGCTTAGGAGGGCAATAAGTTTTTCATTGTGACTTAACTACAGTTCCTGGTAAAATGCATGGGAAAATCCCATTGGGGTGCAATTCCACTTAGGGTTAGGGTTAGCTCTCCATGAATTCGGACAGGAAAATGGACATTGCCAATGGATTCGTAGCCCATCAGTATGCTTAGGAGGGCAATAAGTTTTTCATTGTGACTTAACTACAGTTCCTGCTAAAATGCATGGGAAAATCCCATTGGGGTGCAATTCCACTTAGGGTTAGGGTTAGCTCTCCATGAATTTGGACAGGAAAATGGACATTGCCAATGGATTTGTAGCCCAACAGTATGCTTAGGAGGGCACTAACTTTTTGAGTCTGACTTATCTGCGGTTCCGAGTAAAATACATGGGAAAATCCCATTAGGGTTGCAATTCCACTTAGGGTTAGAGTTAGGGTTAGGGTTAGTTCTCCATGAATTCGGACAGGAAAATGGACATTGCCAATGGATTCGTAGCCCATCAGTATGCTTAGGAGGGCAATAACTTTTTCATTGTGACTAAACTACAGTTCCTGCTAAAATGCATGGGAAATCCCTTTGGGGTGCAATTCCACTTAGGGTTAGGGTTAGCTCTCCATGAATTCGGACAGGAAAATGGACATTGCCAATGGATTTGTGGGCCATCAGTATGCTTAGGAGGGCAATAAGTTTTTCATTGTGACTTAACTACAGTTCCTGGTAAAATGCATGGGAAAATCCCATTGGGGTGCAATTCCACTTAGGGTTAGGGTTAGGGTTAAGGTTAGTTCTCCATGAATTCGGACAGGAAAATGGACATTGCCAATGGATTCGTAGCCCATCAGTATGCTTAGGAGGGCAATAAGTTTTTCTTGTGACTTAACTACAGTTCCTGGTAAAATGCATGGGAAAATCCCATTGGGGTGCAATTCCACTTAGGGTTAGGGTTAGCTCTCCATGAACTTGGACAGGAAAATGGACATTGCCAATGGATTCGTAGCCCATCAGTATGCTTAGGAGGGCAATAACTTTTTCATTGTGACTTAACTACAGTTCCTGGTAAAATGCATGGGAAAATCCCATTGGGGTGCAATTCCACTTAGGGTTAGGGTTAGCTCTCCATGAATTGGACAGGAAAATGGACATTGCCAATGGATTGTAGCCCATCAGTATGCTTAGGAGGGCAATAAGTTTTTCATTGTGACTTAACTACAGTTCCTGGTAAAATGCATGGGAAAATCCCATTGGGGTGCAATTCCACTTAGGGTTAGGGTTAGCTCTCCATGAATTTGGACAGGAAAATGGACATTGCCAATGGATTTGTAGCCCATCAGTATGCTTAGGAGGGCAATAAGTTTTTCATTGTGACTTAACTACAGTTCCTGGTAAAATGCATGGGAAAATCCCATTGGGTGCAATTCCACTTAGGGTTAGGTAGGTTAGGGTTAGTTCTCCATGAATTCGGACAGGAAAATGGACATTGCCAATGGATTCGTAGCCCATCAGTATGCTTAGGAGGGCAGTAACTTTTTCATTGTGACTTAACTACAGTTCCTGGTAAAATGCATGGGAAAATTCCATTAGGGTTGCAATTCCACTTAGGGTTAGAGTTAGGGTTAGGGTTAGTTCTCCATGAATTCGGACAGGAAAATGGACATTGCCAATGGATTCGTAGCCCATCAGTATGCTTAGGAGGGCAATACGTTTTTCATTGTGACTTAAACTACAGTTCCTGGTAAAATGCATGGGAAAATCCCATTGGGGTGCAATTCCACTTAGGTTAGTTGGTTAGTTCTCCATGAATTGGACAGGAAAATGGACATTGCCAATGGATTCGTAGCCCATCAGTATGCTTAGGAGGGCAATAAGTTTTTTATTGTGACTTAACTACAGTTCCTGGCTAAAATGCATGGGAAAATCCCATGGGGTGCAATTCCACTTAGGGTTAGGGTTAGTTCTCCCTGACTTTCGGACAGGAAAGCTGGACATTGCCAATGGATTTCGTAAGCCAATCAGTATGCTTAGGAGGGCACTAATTTTTGCGTCTGACTTATCTGCGGTTCCTGGTAAATGCCTGGGAAAATCCCATTGGGGTGACATTCCACTTAGGGTTGGGTTAGGGTTAGTTCTCCATTGAATTCGGACAGGAAACTGGGACATTGCCAATGGATT